>AWVV02009008.1:0-35988 GCA_000500205.2 Phytophthora lateralis | reverse complement strand
TCTGCGTTGGCGAGGTATGGCTCCGGGATCGGGTGTTCCAGCTCCAGGTGCAAGTGGTACAGAACTCGATCGGTGTTGATGTCTACGGCGGCGTGCTCCAGTGTGAGTTTGTCCTTGAGCACAGTGCTTGACCACGTCCGGGTTTCCTCGAAGGTGGCCGTCCTAGTCTCCTGGAGACTGGTCTTGGTCTTCATCCTAGCGCTGCCCACGATTGAGTAGAGCGGTCGAAAATACGAAAGTGCTGTCCGTCAGCCGTGATCGGAGACGAGATGCCAGCCACGCATCTGATCTTGAGGTGGCAAAGCGCACAGAGGTGACAAGCGTGTGGTTGACCTGCCGTCTCCGCTCCCCGCTGATTATAAGCAGAGAACAAATTGTGCTCATAGATTCCGCCTGTACCGGGACGGGTAGCATTTTACCCACGCTGGTGCATACGGCCAGCAAATCGCAGCAGCACGAAAATCGATTGACTGCTCGGTGACTGCTCGACACCTCGGAGAAGCTGCAGTGGCCCAGTTCTCCGTTGGTCATCTATTAATCAGAATGACACCTGCTCGACGCTCACAATGTAGGACACAATGCAGCTCAGGTTGAATGCTGATGGTTTACGTTGAGCTGATGCCTGTCTGACAGGCTGTTGGTTTGGCCTTCCGGAAATCCAACGGCACCACGACACCAGGACTATTATTAAAATACCGTCAGTGAAGAGCGAACGACTCGAATAACAAGCGACGGATCCATTCACCACTGCAACAATGGTGACCACATTTCCTCTTCATGACCCGAACTCTGCGTTCAGCTCGTACAAACTTGCTGTTAAGAGCATCTTCAATAGTATAGTCCGATAAAGCTGCCCCAGCGAGCGCTGCACTCGATACTTCTCCCACTCGCGTGTGCATCGCCGTACGACGCGTGGCAATGCCGTACGAAGCTATGCAGTGGGCAAGCACGCAACTCCGTGCGCATCTCGCTCTCGCCACGGCGGCGCTTTCGAGCTGCTCAGGCTAGCGAGCACGCTGGTCCCATGAACTTTCTCTCGTTTGCAAGTCTCCGCGCGGTGCTGCTTCAACTTGAGTAGTTTTACGACCGATAAGAATGGCTGGGCAAATGAGCTCAAACACGTTCGAAAGTGAGCGAACCGCGCCTAGACCACAGCAATGCGACAGGCGGAAGTGCAACCACCGTCACCCTAGAACAAAGCGGGTCTTCTGCAAAACTGGTAACTGCGTGCATCGCCGTACGAATTCGTGTAGCGCCGTACGATGAAGAAGCGTCTGGATTCGGGATGGCACACGTCGTACGGCCATGTTGAGCACGCGCATCTCCAGTAGCCTACGCCATCGGCTGCGTTGTCGAAAGATGCTTGCCTAGATAGAAACGATTGGCCGGGGTCGTTGGCGACGCACACCAGCAGACTGGCAGTCATTTTCCAATTTGCTTCGTCGAAGGCAACAAGAGTCCCTCCAAACACCAACCACCAGGCCATCCCCAGTGACCCGTCCATCATTGTCAACTATGCTGAAGAAGCAGAACTTGGTGTCCTCGCCACGACGCTCGCTGCTGGGCAACGCAGCTCCGTCTCCGCGCGACTCGGCATCCTCGGCAGGATATCTGAACCTCCTGTCCGCTAGGCCGCAGCCCGACCATATGCTGCGTCCAAGTTACTTGTCGGACGACTCGGACCACCGCTCACGGTTCTTGAGTGACGCTGAGCGCGTTATCGTTGACAACCAGCAAGAAGCCAAGAAATCCTTCGCCAAGATCGACGCCCAAGACACCAAGATGTGGGCATTGACGCCCATCGATGCCATCGCCAAGGAATTGGCTACGGACGTCGAATACGGGCTGGATACGACTCATGTGACCCGCCTTTTGGCCGAGCACGGGCCGAACGAGCTTGAAGCTGAGCCGCGGACGCCACTTTACATCGTGTTCCTGCTCCAGTTCTACAACCTCATCATCGGGATGCTGCTGTTTGCTGCTGTGGCTTCGCTGTCGCTGCAGGAGTTCGTTGAAGGTATTGCCATCCTCTTCATTGTTACACTGAACGCCGTGATCGCCACCATCCAGGAGAACAGCGCCAGTAACGCGCTTCAAGCGTTGGCCAACATGTCAAGTCCGCAATCCACTCTTATCCGAGACGGCGTTGAGCAAATGGTGGACAGCAAGGAGCTCGTTCCGGGCGACATCGTTCTACTCAAAACGGGAGATGTCGTGCCAGCCGACATCCGGCTGCACCACAGTGTCGACCTCAAGTCGAACGAGATGCTGTTGACCGGTGAGGCAGAAGACGTGTCCAAGAAATATAACGCGTCCATGGCGGGCAAGTCCAACACGCTCACGGCTGACAACATGGTCTTCTCGTCCACCACTATCACAGCGGGCAATGCACGCGGAATTGTCGTCGAGACCGGCATGAACACGCGCGTGGGCTCCATCGCGCTTCTGCTGCAGTCACGCTCGAAGAGTGAAAAGCAGCGAGGCTTCAAGAACCCAATTACCGGGTTCTTGGAGAAGCACCAGCCCAAATTGACGCCGTTGCAACGGGCTTTGCATAAGCTTGGGTTTGTCATGGGGACGATCGCACTGACCGTGTGCGCGCTCGTGTTCGTCGTTGGAATGGTGCGCGGCACGCGCGACGCCAAGCATCCCGAACGTCCCGTGTGGCTTACCATGATTATGATTTCCGTGTCGCTAGCTGTCAGTGCGGTGCCCGAGGGCTTGCCGATGGTGGTGACGATTTGCCTCTCCACGGGAACCAGCGACATGGTCAAGAAGAATGTTTTGGTGCGCAAACTGGCCGCGGTCGAGACGCTGGGTGCGGCCTCGGTGGTCTGCACCGACAAGACAGGCACGTTGACGGAAGGCAAGATGACTGCGGTCAAGCTCTGGGGTGATTTCAAGGAGTACGATATCACTGGCAAGGGGTTCACGCCTGAAGGAGCAATTCTGCTGAACGGCGTCAACGTGACGGCTCCCAGAAGTGACAATGTGCAAGTTCGAGCTACTCTGATGGCCTCTGTTCTCTGCAGTAACACGCAGCTCAAGCAAGTGGAAGGCGAGGATGGTGAAACCTCGCGCTGGGTGCCGTTTGGCAACTCGTCCGAGGCACCGCTCGTGGTCGCAGCCGCCAAGGCTGGTATCTGGGAAGACTACATGACGGAAGATTACAAGCGCGTAGCAGAGGTGCCCTTCAGCTCGTCGCGAAAAATGATGGTGACGGTGCACACGCTGCCGACAACTTGCATGTTCGGTACGCTTGCACTTGAACCGAAAAACAGCTTTGTGGCCTGTGTGAAGGGCGCTCCGAACTACATTGTGGACAACTGCACTCAATTCTGCCAGGCGAACGGTACGATTTCACCGCTATCGGATGAACAACGACAGGAGATCGCAGAAGCCGTCGACAATCTCTCCTCGCAAGCTCTGCGCGTACTCGCGGTTGCTATCAACCCGTTGACGCAAATTCCCTACGCGGTCGACTGCGACGATGTTGACGAGAAGTTCGCCACGCTGTCGCTGCCGCTTGTGTTTCTAGGTCTGATTGCGTCGATTGACCCTGAGCGCGACGGAGTGAGAGATGCTATCGGGCTTGCACGAATGGCATCTATTCGCACAGTGATGATCACGGGCGATTATCTGAAGACTGCCGTGGCTATCGCGAAAAATATCGATCTCCTGCAGGTTGGTGCAGACCCTGACGAGGAAGCAACCGACTGCTCTCAACTGCGACCTCGAGGCGCCTACCTCCCAGCTGCCGACATCGACGAAATCACTTCGCGTACGCTGGTGTTCGCTCGTGCCAAGCCGGAAGACAAGATCGAGATCGTGATGTCACTTCAACGTCAGGGTCTTATCGCCGCGATGACCGGTGACGGAGTGAACGACGCCCCTGCTCTAAAGGAGGCGGATATCGGTGTGGCTATGGGTATCGCTGGCACGGAGGTTGCTAAGGGGGCTTCCGATATGCTGCTAACAGACGACAATTTCGTAAGCATCGTGTCTGCGGTGGAAAAGGGCCGCATCATCTACGCCAACATCCAGAAGTTTGTCATCTTCTTGCTGTCGACAAACATCGGTGAGATCCTGTTGATCTTCTCGACCATTGCTGCGGGTTGCCCACTGCCGCTCGAAGCGCTCCAAATTCTGATCCTCAACCTTTTCTCCGACGGCATGCCAGCGGTGGCGTTGAGCATGGAGAAAGGTGACCCGAACATAATGGAGGACCGACCCCGCCCCAAGCAACAGCATCTGATCCACGGTCGCTTGTGGCTGTTTGTCGCCTTCAACGCGGTGATCATCGCTGCAGGTGCCATCACCGCGTTCATGCTGGGTGTGTACTGGAACTTTGGACATGTATTGCTCGACGACATCTATGCTCAGGGCGGAGGCTCACACAGTACCGACTACTCGGACGTGACGTGTACTCGCTGGGAAGGCATAAACGATGGCTGGAGGTTGTACGGTAACTGTGCCGCGCAATATGAGGACGGCAGCTACATTTTCGGCGAGGAACTGAGCGGCGTAGAGTTCTTTGAGAACTCGACGATGTACTGCGAAGGTGGCGACTACGACTGTCTCCCGGAAGGTCTTGCACGCTCGCAAACGATGACTTTCATCTGCATCACCTTCACTGAAGTGATGCGAGCATTCACGGTGCGCAACTTCACGGAGCCTGTGTTCGTGGGGATCTTCGCGAACAAGTACATGTGGTTTGCGGCCGTGCTCTCCGTGTGTCTGACCATCCTGGTTACCAACACGCCCGCAGTCATGAACGACATTTTCGGGTTTGCGTACATCCCGTGGTTCCAATGGCTGGTGTCGTGCATTGGGGCAGTGAACGCGGCCTTCTGGGGCGAGCTCCTCAAGATGTTCATTCGGCGGCGAGACCGCGAGCAAGCGCGCTGGGAAGAAATGCGCGAAGGCTTTGAGGCGGTGCTTCTGGAAATCCGCCATGTGCGCCACCACGTCGAGCGACTCGAGAAGTAAATCATGGGAGCATTGGTACCTAAGTTTATACAACAGTCAGAAACGTAGTTACAGATTCCACCCACCAACTTGCACAGCTGTCCTTTTTAAATTCAAACAGGTTATTAGTTATGTTTAGTAAATCTTTTATTGCAGGTCTCTCATTCAAATTAAAAGCTCTGTACTTGTTCTCTTCGACTTCTGCTGATCGGCCTCCTCCGGAAAGATGATTCTTATCTTACGGAAACAGTTTCATCTTCACCCAGACACCGGGATATTTGAAATTCGGACCTCCCCATCACCTCCTAAACCCCCTGAAACAGATAAATACCTCGTATTTCTTTTAAAGGGATATAAGAAGACCGTGTGTGCAAGTTAGTGGGCGGAATCTGTAATACTGTATACTGTAGTTTAGGTTGATATAATGTTGTTCCTCGTTGACTTTGAGCACTTCAATATCTCACCATCTTTCGGATGTCTGTTGGCACTTTTTCTCCAGGACAGGTGCCATTCCCTATTTCGCTGCGAGACCCATCCGATGGCTGTCAAGGGTCGGAAGTTGGCGGCCCTGCTAGTTGCTGCATTCGTCGCTATTGCAGATGCCGATACCGACGTCCCCAACTGGGTGAGTCCGATCAATGTGACAGATTCCGCCTGCTACCGCAAGACGTACCTGTCTTCCGAGACCTGCGCCATAGGCTACGAGTCTGATGGAATTGCATCGTGCTGGGCACAGTGCCCTTTGAACTTTCCTGTTGAGTGCGGCGCGGAGTGTATCCCGCAGAGTTCGGACTGCACTTCCGAGGTCCTGGGCAAGGTCACGTCGGTTGCTACGGTGGCACTTAATGCCGCCACGGCTGGCGTCTTCGGCGAGTTGATCAAGGCCAGTAAAGCTCTGCAGCTCGGTGTCAAGTGCGGCCAGGCGCTCTTCGCAGCCACAAGCTCCCTTGTCAGCTATGTGGACGGGCTCCAGGCTAACGCAACGCAAAGCGAGCAGCTACTGAACGTGGTGAACCAGTCGGATCTCGTCATCAACGAGCTGCCTGCGGCTGTCTGCACGTGCCTCGGACTTCCAGTGCCTACCAACACGCTGGAGCTCAGTGCTAACGTGGTTGATGCCGTCAACCAGATTGTTACGGAGGTGGTTAAGAATGGAGCCTCGCTGCTTGACCCCAGTACGTTCTTGGTGCTCATGAGCGACGTTGGCGTTGACGACTCTGTTCAAGACCTCGACACCGACAGCCTCACACAGCTCCAAGACGTTCTAACGGCGGGTACAACCTGCGGCACCAAGCTACAGACGATTATTCACAAGGTGACGCAGTTCGTGGCTGCTATCAAAACCAAGAACCCCAGCAGCACCGTCAGCAATATCCGGGAGGCTCTGAGCGTCTCGGATCTCTTCCTGAAGGATATCCCCGCTGTGACCAACAACTGCATCCGCAACCTCACGGACGATGCTTTCAGTGTACGAGACAGTCTGCGCACAGTAATGAGCACAATCACGGACGGCCTGGCCGATGGAGCAGCGGACGATGACGGAAACGCGATCTCGACGTCAGATTACCTTGTGTCCGTGGCTGACATGGGCCTGGACGTCATCGCCACGCTCGATCCGACGGGCATCGCTGACATGATGGCCACCTTCATCCAACCGATCTGCGGACCTACGTCCTTTGTCGGAGAGATCGACGATGGTTCCTTGGCAGATGCACTAGCCCTCACAACGGAAGACCAGGCTTTCAACGGCAGCTACGGCACTTGGAGCAAATCTGGGGACGGCTCGGTGAACATAACGTTCAAGAGCACTGACACTGAAGATGTGACGGTGGTCATTCACTCTGGTGGCGACACGGTAGCTGAGGTGGACGTGGCGAGCGGCGAGACGGTGGCGTGGAACTCGACGGTGAAGGCTCTTCAGGACCAAACGCTGTATCTCGACCGCTGGCGTCCAGGGCTTCTGGATGTGCCGGGTTCCGGTGGAGGATCGCTGCTCATGTGGGTGCCGCGATCGTCCCCAGGAGGCAAGATTGAGTTGCTCGTGAAAATAAACGGCGATGGAGGAGACGATAGTGCTGAACAGGATAACAGTGAAGCAGAAAGTGGCGACGATGACTGTGCAACGCCAGCTCCTACGACCTCTGAGAATGAAGACCAGATTCAGCAGATGCCAATTTCCGAAGAAGACGATGGCAGTAGCGATGGTGCAGCTACTACACCTGCCCCGACCTCTGTGGACAATGAAAACGTGACACCGTCACCGACCATCGTTGACGCTGACCAGGCCACCAAGCAGAGCCACAAGACAGCAAGCATCCGTTTCCACCTCGCCTCCAAGGGCAGCTCAAAGGTAAAAATGTGCGTTCACAGCTGAGCCTGTTCTGATATGAATTATGAGGTCCCTACTTCAACTTAACCGTACACGGATCCCATAACTAATATCTCACTTCTGTAAAAAAAAAAAAAAAAAAAACAGTCCAGTATCCAAAAATCGCCTCCACCATGCCCCAACTGATCGTGGCGCTGCTGCGCGCCAGCAACCTGCCTGTGGCCGACACCTTCATCCAGGGCAACGCGAGCGACCCGTTCGTGACGTTCCAGCTGGGCGACGAGTACCTGCGCTCGTCGTGCGTGAGCGGGGCGCTGGACCCCGTGTGGCAGCCGGCGGAGACGTTCGAGTTTGAAGTGGGGCACCAGTCGCAGGCCACGGATCGTCAATTGGTGGTGCACGTGGTGGACAACGACCGGTTCAAGCAGGACGACCTGCTGGGGGAGCTGTGTCTCCCATTATCCACCTTTGAGAGACGCCCTAATGAAGCTGTGGTGGACACGTACGAGCTGCAGGTTCCCGAGGGTCTCCGACAGGCGGCCAAGCACCCAGACAAGAAGTCGACAATCCAGTTGGACATTTGCTTTGCAGAAGAGACAGATGGACAGAAGACACTGTGTGTCTGGGAGAACGAGGACTATGTGGACGGCAAGTGGACGCCCTCGCACAGCAACGAGCGTCGCCATTGGAGCACGCTCGACCTGCAGGTCTCGTCCGACAACTTTGACCACGTGGCGCCAGAAGTGCCCGAAGGACTCGAGGGCGTGGGATGGGCCTATTCGACCAAGAAGGGGGACGACCACGGGTGGATCTACGCCAGCACGTACACGGGTCCCTGGTCGTCTGCGTCCTCTCCGATCTGCTACGCGCGTCGTCGTCTGTGGCAGAACAACTGCCGCCCCGCCGTGGCTTGTGAGTGAGAGATAAGGGGAAGGAAAGCTCCGGGTGTCTGCATGAAATGTGAGCTTTGTGAAAAGATGAAAACCGGTGGCTGCTCTGATTTGTCGATAGAGGGGTGGCTGGATCTACAACTTATTGACTAACCTTTGAATGTCCAAACTGAACTGCACAGATGTAGCCTCAGCACTCGCTTTCGATGTCTTGTTCTTGCCACCAAACTTAAATGAAGCTGCATTTTCCTGCTTGTAGGGTAGCTGCCCCTGTCCAAGCCTTCGAGCGTCTCAACCTCAGTGGTTCAGGAGGCCGCTGTGTTGTGCCTTTATCAGCGCGTCGAGCTGCTTCAACTCGCTCTGGGGAAGGGTATTATTGTCTGCATGGCTGAACGCATTGTTAAATTGGCGGCTCAGGTACTTGTGATCGGCCAGCGGCAGTCCCTTGTTCGTAGGCGAGGTCGTGTCATGCTCGCGCAGCACGTCCAGATAAAATGTCAACTTCTTTTTACGGTTCATCCGTGCTTCTTGTACACGTTCCAAGTGCGGGACTCGAATTGCACCAATTTCTCAGTAGTGAGCAAGATTGGAGCGCCACTGGGCGGCGCGAGTCCCATCAATTGGAACTGTTCAACGGCCTTCACCACTCCGTCACAGTCCCGCCACATATGCTTTAAGGCTTAAAGTTTAAGCACCCCCGACTGCACACTGTGCCTTTCACCGACTGCAGCAGTTGTGCGGCGGCTTTCCGCAGTTTGCACACAGCGCCTTTGTCATCGTATTATATCCAGCGTCTTGTGCTTGTTGTTGCACGCCCTTTCTGTGCGTTCGATGCACGGCTCATTCTGTGTGCTCTATGGAATACATGCAGGCCCAACTGAGCGCACACAACTCAGATTGCAGTTTTTGCTCGGAAGGTGCAACAAGTTCCCCAAAGTCCGGCGGAAAAATTGGGAAGCAGCCGCTGCATTACTTACTCAGTTCCTCCTAAACTAAGACTAAAAAAACTCGTCAATTCTTTCCCTTGCTTACCAATCGTCTTTAAAAGCCCTTCGGAAATTCTCAAAAAACAACTCAGTGAGTCGCCATCCCGACGTGATCCGCCTTGATCTGCGCGTCAAGCTGCGCAAATTTGGTTGGCGTGAAAATATCCTTAGCACGCTCGTACATGCCGTTGTAGTACCGATTCAGCAAGAGTTTCTCAGGTAGAGGTCGAGCTCTGTTTACTGCAGTGCATGTGTCGTTCTGACGCAAAACATCCAAGAAGAGCGCAAACTTCTTGTCCTCCTCCAGTTCCGAGTCGTGGTCTGGCAGTTCGTCCACTCCGTACTGTCGGTAGATAGCGATGCTGAGATCATCTAAGCGAAGCACGTCCTCTGTCGGAAGCATGCACGGCACGCCTGCAGTTTCTGGAGCTCCAATTGACTGGAAGTACTTTGTCGTAGCCACCACCGTGTCGCAGTCCAGTTTGTGCCAGGGCCACACTGCACTCGCGACTGCACACGAAAAACGCCTTGCACCGGCTGCACCGCTGATGCGTAGTCTTCCTGCAGTGCTCGCACAGAGTAAGTATGTGATCACGGCCAGACATGCTTCACTGGCCCCTCTTCCTCGCTTCTCGATGGAATGGTGAATGAATTTTATTCTGTCATGCTTTCAGGACATGCTTTCAAGATTGAATCCGGCAGTTGAGGTTGTCCTGTCAGTCACTCTCGCAGACCCCCGTCCCGAGCAACTTTCAAAATTTATCACGAACTCATCCGGAGGGGGGGGGCACACCGGTAACTCAATAATTTTGCCATGAACGCGTTGTAGAACTTGTTCAAGACGTAGCGACCAGAATGGTATGCTATTCACTGTCGTAAACTTCTTGGAAATGCCGAACACGTGCGTTGTTTGCTGTACTGGGTCTAGCAGAACAACTACACAATCTTCATTGGTCTGCTTCAAATACCTCTGCGTTCGGTCTTCTGAGTTAGCGATTCGAATTGCCGACGTGGTGGGTGCGCATCAACGCATGGAGCTGACTGAGTTCTCTCGCCGAGAGCGTGTCCACAGCGTGGCGGTACGTGTTGTTGTAGCGGCGGTTGAGGAACATCTTCTCGTCCAGAGGGAGGTCCTTGATTTCGGGTGACGAGGTGTCGTGCACCTTCAGAACGTCCAGGAAAAACGCCAACTTCTTGTTCAAGGGCATCGTCGATCCGCGTCCAGGAGGTTCGCTCAGGCCGTACTTATTGTACACGGCCAAGCCACGGTGGTTAAGACGCATCGCAGCCTCCGGGTCTATCAAGCATGCTTCACCAGACACGCTCGCCCCCGCCGCTTCTAACTGCTTCCGTGCTTCCACCACCTTGTCGCAGTCCGGCTTGTGTTTTCCCCACGCTGCTACCATGCACGCCTGACGGCAGACGGAGAAGGCCTTGCATCGACTGCACCGCTTACTTGAAGGCTTCTTCGACCTCCAAATGATGAATGAGCTCGGCGATAGTTGAGAAAGTCTGTACATTTGAGTCACTCTACATTCCCCCTTAACCATCCATCAAGCGACGTGGCGGATGGGACGAGACTACCTTGTCTGCATTCTAGCCTAGGAATCTAATCTATCCGCTCCGGACAATCGTCCAATGCCTCGTACGCGTTGGTTTCCGCAGCAAAGTAGTGGAACCGACGACGCAACAGGCGATTGAAGAAGTAGTGGGGCAGCGGAACGGATCCCAGATTGTCCATGCACTCGAATGACTTGGAAGTTGCGAGGTCAAAGTTGGCATGCCGGTACCGAGGCGTGAGATGTGTCGGATTCAGATTGAACATCCGCGAACGCTTGCCCTTGACAGTCTTCTCCACGCCTGATGGGAATGGCTCCAGCAGCGCCTTGCCATTGACGTAAAGCAGCTCCGACAGCTCCGTTTCGTTCTCCGTGGGCATAAAGTGAGCCATGCTGCCGCACATGGTGTTCGGGTGGGCGAGATCGTTGTTCGGCACGGATTCCAGCAAGCTAAGCCCCCAGGGCGAGAAGAAATACTCCTGATGCGCCAGCTCGTACGCGAGCCAAAACGATTCCTTATCTCCCCACGAAAACTGCAAGTGGAAACGCGTGTTGAAGATGAGCTCCCGCAAGACCTCCAGTGCCTTGCCAGTTCTCGTCTTGTCGATCAGCACCATGGACGAGTCCATCTCATGGCCCGTATCTCCTCGATACGAGTACGTGGTCTGGAGCTGCTCCGACGGCTCCGGCCCAGTCAACCCAAGCTTCTCGTACGGGAACGAGTCGATCAAGTAGCGGATGTAAGGCTTGCCGTCCTCCGTCTTCTTGTTCAAGAACCTGTTCATCTTGGCGATCCGGTCACGGAAGAACGTCGTGCCCGTGCGTACATACCCAGACATGGTACGAATCACCGCTGGGTCCTGCATCAACACTGCATCTCCATCCAGCAGAATCACTTCCTTAAATTTGGTGTGGTACAGCGCCAACGGCTTGATCCAGTAGTTCTGGAAGGCTTTGGCGGTCTTGACGTTGCCCAGGAAGAGGTTCTCGGGGCCTTTCTGGGCCATAATTTCGGTGCACACGTCGATGATCTCGACCCTCGAATCGTTGCGCGTGAGCAGCTTCCTGCTCTTGTCCGAGATCTCGTCGGGGAAGCAGTGGTACACCTGGATGAGCTCCGTGTTGCCCAGACAGCGCAGCTCCTTGATGAGCGACACGCCCATGGCCACGATGCCGTTGTGCAGACACAGGATGATGCCGCGCGCGTAGTCGTCCTCGCTCTTGGAGGTTGTCACGGACGACGTGTTGGTTTGTTGGAGGTGCCAATTGGACGGCCGTGCCCGCAGCCAATTGGTCTGCACCTTCATGGCCGTCTGCTGGATGGACGAGAGCGAGAAGGTGTTCGCGTACGACGAGATGAGCCCCAGCGCGAAGCAGCACACGCAGGCCAACAGCCACATGAGCGTGCTGCGGCCGTGACGCGACATAGTTAGCACCTGACGCGGCGGAATGAAAAGTGCAGCACTGTCCATAAAGTCTCAGCCGGATTGGTGTCCAGTTGTAGCCATCTGAACGGACGGTAGGGGATAGGTATAGTGGAAGTAAGAGGATCTATTCGACTAAATGCGGTATGGTGTCTCGCACACCATATTTGGCCGCCGGCTTGTGATGCGGAGAGAGCGGCTCGCAAGAGCAGACAGAGATGCAACTCGACGATCTGGGGCGGGCCCGGTTTGTCCACAAGCTCCCGGGTACATGTATTCTTTGGGCGGCGAATCTGCGGCACTCGTAAAATAGGCAACTTGCCGTTGCGTTTGATCCATTCATGGCTCGGCTACCCGTAAGGGCTCCAAGTAAGATACCGTTTGAGGAATCTTTACTAATAACGCGTGCGATTTGCTGGCTACTGAAGCGAGGAGCGTGAATTGTGGTTCATGAATCTGGGTTGTAGCCGAGATAATACATATATCGGGCTCAACGCTCCAATGGTATTGTCGCCAATGGCGACGTTGAATACCACGCTTCATGTCAACAACTATGATATTGCAATTGTGTTTAGTTTTTCGATTCATTTGGCAATAAACAACAACCTGCTGCGTTCTGAACCGCTGTTAACAATTGCTTCCAGGCCTGCTAAGCCGTTCGAGATGAGTGGCAGATAGGCCCACGTGATTCACCAAACAATTTACTTTCGTCACTCAGTTGCACAACTTGGATGCCATGTTGTATTGAACGTTTCAGTGTGTGTGAGATTCAGGGATCATTTGCATTTTCGGTACTGTATTGTTCAGTGATTTAACGATCGCGTGAGCAGAAAGTTGCAGTAAAGCTTTTTACGAACTTTTTTTTTGGGGCGGGGGGGGCAAATTTGCCAGCACTAACTATCTGCTACTGTCTCCTTTAATCGTGCATTGTAACTCGTCAAGTAAGCAGTATAGTCTGGGTATTTTGCGACGAATTGGCCCTCCGCCAGCGAAATCCACTTGATATCGGCAACTACATCATTGTCATTTGCCTTCAGGAACTGGGCGCGTGGACGAAGAACTCGACTCATGCTGCGCATGAGAAACCTCGTATTCTTCTCCACTCGCTCCGCCGTGAACCCTAACGATAGGAGGTAGTTGAATGATCGGCGCAAGCCGGCGACATTGTGCATGACGATACGGCTGTTCCAAATCAGCGCCCGAATTCCAGCACCACCTCCAAACATCTCGTCGAGCGCGTCGACCGTTTCCTGAATTCGGGTCACCTTCAAGGCAAGGCACTGAGGTACTGTCGCGATGAAGCTTGGCAAATTGTCTAGAGGAACGCCTAGCTTGGCGATGTACTCCATGTTCGCATATAACCGCTCAACACTGATGGAAAATATCTGCGGAGCCATCGTCAAGACACGCGCGACTTGACTATCGTTGCACCCCATCTTTTTGAGTAAATTCACCTTTGCCTCCAGGTTCCCCACAATGCTGCACGACATTGCTTGAGGGAATACGTGAACCACGTAAGGAATCTAGCAGTGATGTAGACGTCAGTTAATCAGGAATTTCTCTCCCCAAATGCAGTCTCCCCAAATTAATAACTCACTTTCTCCTTCGGCACGCCTTGAGATATGTACCACGCCACGACCGCTTCGTACTTGTCAATGGAAATGCCCAGGATGCTCGGCTTATGCCGAATAACGGCGTTGACCTTGTCGTGACTGAGACCCAAGTTACTTAACCATTCAATCTACAACATTCAGTACCACCAAGACTCGTTTAATCACTACTCCAAGCCTCGCCATTGCATTGCACTGGTTCGCACCTTGATCTGCATCATCTCCTCAGTGTAATTGCACAACTAATCATGGCAACCAATTCCCCCAAATTTCAAGTTAGCACCACCGTTCTCAGCACATGAAATATTACCGCTGACCTACCATGATGTGGTGGCCAATCGCTTGCAGCGCGTGCACCTGACTCATCCCCCGATTCGTCAAGAAGCGCGCCGTTCGGTCCACCGCCTCCAGAGACAGCTCTCCTGGCTGGAATTTGCGGGTGATCCGCGCGTAATAATGCGACTGTCGTTTGCGGGTTGTCATCGCATCATCCACGGGCTTCAGCGTAGCTGATGCGAAACCCCTGGCAAGCGTCTGCACCGGGCGAACGCTGCGCGACAATCGCAGCATGGCGAAAGCGAAATTGGAGGCACAGATTTGACGAGATGCGATTGGCTGGAAAAAAAACTAATTGGTATGTCGGATGGCTACAAAAAACACAGGGCATTATGGCAAGTGCCCAAGGCTCTTCAGTTTGACTGGAGGTGAATGCCTTGACAATATTGATGCGGCCCCACGTTTTCATCCACCTTCATGAGGTGAGAGACGTTTCGCCAAACAATTGGTAGCTGTAGAAGAGGTACGGCCACTCTGTTAGCGAGGCGCGCCTCATGTTGATCCGCAAGGATCTGGATGAGTCAAGTTTTGCCACATGTGGCTCGCATCAACAATTTAAGATGTCACGATTCAAGGTTGTTAACTCTGCAACAAACTGCAAACGACTGCCGAAACCAACTCTCATCGACTGGTCGCAAGGCACCAAGCCACGCATGACTTCTAAAACTATCTCGCACGTGTACTCATCCAACATCCCTCCTGGTTTTGGGGCTTCTTCCGAGACTAGCTTAAGCGTCGAATCTACAATACCAGCTCCGTCAATAGAGCAGAGCGCCAATGTTGGGTCAAAGTATCAGCGTTCCACTCCTGGGCCTCCTCCTTCCTTGTTACTAGTCACTCTCCATTTTACCAACGCCTCCACAAGCTTCTCGACCAAGGACAACACACCGCTTTGCTGTCATGAAGCTCTTCCGCTACGGATTCATCTGCGCATTTGTGATCGCCGTACGATCGGCCGCCGCGATCAACACCGGCACGGCACTCGGACTCGCTTCCGGTGCCACCGGTGGTGGCGACGTCGACCCCGTGTACCCGACCACCATCGACGAGCTTACCTCGTACCTGTCGGACGACGAGGCGCGCGTGATCATCCTGCAGCAGGAATTCGACTACCGTGGATCGGAGGGCACCACGACGGAGGACGGTTGCCGCCCGCTGTCTAACCAAGAGTGCATTGCCAAGAACAACGGCTGCAAGGGGCAAGACGTGATCCTGCAGAGCGGCGGCATGTCCAACACGGGCGGCTGCACCGACGGTATCTCCGTGGAGGTGACATACGACAACGCCGGACCCAACCCGCTGGAGGTGCAGGGCAACAAGACCATCCGAGGTGTCGGCATGTCGGGTGTGATCGTCGGCAAGGGTCTGTGGATCCTGGGCAGCAACGTCATCGTACAGAATATCCACATCACGAACTTGAACCCGCACCTGGTCTGGGGCGGTGATGCTATCTACATCCAAGGTGCGGACGGAGGTGAGACCGCGCTGGAGAACGTGTGGTTCGACCACATCAAGATCTCGAGTATCGGTCGTCAGATGTTCGCCACCAACACGGCCAGCGTCAAGAGCATGACCATCAGCAACTGCGACTTCGACGGCTACACGGAGTACTCGGCGTCGTGCGACAACCGCCACTACTGGACCATGCTCTTCTACGGAACGGAGACGCAGGTGAGTCTCGTGAACAACTACATTCACCAGACGTCGGGACGCTCGCCCAAGGTGGGCGGCAATACCCTCCTCCACGCGGCCAACAACTACTTCTACAACAACTCGGGCCACAACTTCGCCCCCACTGACGACTCGTACACCGTGGCAGAAGGCAACTACATGGACACGTGCACGGAGCCCATTCTGCTCGACGACGACGCCACTGGTGCCATCATGGTGCCCACGAGCGACACGCAGTCGTACTGCGAGTCGGCTCTGGGCCGCGACTGCATTGTGAACACGGTGGTGTACAGCGACGCCGAGCTGGCTGGGCAGAACGAGGAGTCGGCCGTGACGACCGCGGCGACTGTGACCAAGGCGTACGACCCGTCCGCGGCGGCGACGCTGTCTCTGTCGAGCTCAAACTTCGGCGTGGGCGATCTGGACGCTATCGACGGCTCGAGCTCCGCTGCCACCAGTACCAGCACCACTTCGACAACGTCGAGCGGTTCAACGGCGGCGTCAGCTACGACGGCCTCTAGTGGATCTACTGGGGATATCAGTACAGCTACTTCGAGTGGCACCACCACCGAAGCTTCAACGTCTTCGAGTACGGCATACACCACCACGTCAGCGTCTAGCGATACAACAGCTCAGGGAACCACCTACTCGTCGCCTTCCAGCGACGCTCAAGAGGCCGTCGATTCTTCTTCAGCGACGGAAACTTCTGTTGCTGGCGAGGCGGACGACTCTATCACTGAGGCTTCTTCCAATTTCACTTCCAGTGACGTGACGAACAACACTGCTACTTCAGTCGCAGCTAGCGCGGCAACTGAGTACTCGACGGGGTCCAGTGCCGCCAGCCAGGCAACAGACTCCTACGCCAGCAGCGACTCGATCGATACCACAATGAACTCTGGCTCAGCTGAGACTTCAACCAACGCGGCGGCATCAACTGCGTCCTCTGTGGACACTACGTCCACCACCTCACTGAGCACGTCCACAACTACAACTGAGACCAAGTGCAATGCTCGTCGTGCCCGTCAGTAGACGCTTGGATACGAAACACCCGCTTGAGTAAGAACACCCTGTTAGCAGGGTTGCGGAACGGGGTTTTTTATTTTGGGAATAAACCATTTATTCAATCCCCCCATCCTACGGTCTCCGGGGCTGGGCTATTTAGGGTTGAATTAAAAATTCCACCCACCCATCCGCCTTAAACCCACCCGAACCAAATCTTATTCAAAACCATGTGTTATAATAGCCATGAAATGCAGTTACTACCCAAGTGTTATTTTCTCAGAACCGTACAGCTACCGGCTTATTACGGTCACCTATGTACATGGTACAACGTACCACTGATAAAACCTATGTACACTATTACCGTCGTTTTACTCTTAAAGTACGATATGTATTGGTGCATCATTGTCCCGTGTATATATATCTGTCTGTCTATTTTGGATCAAACCCATCTCCCTTACGGGTCACTCGCACGCCGTTTGACGGGCGCAACTCATCAAATGAACGGTAAGAAAAATATGTAATATAACCGTTATATTACTAACCGTTATAAGCAGAAGCCAGCTGAACAATAAATAATGAGATCTGATTGGCTGGCAGTTATAAGCAGGCGACCGTAATTCTTGTAACTTAGTGTTGATTCAAAAATGAATTGCAGATAGGGATAGGTGTTAAAAATCCAAAACCCCGACACACCGTAAATCCGTAAAATTCCACCCGTGGTCTACCAAAAATGGCAACCGTGTATGTCGTTGTCCGTAGCGCAGTCAACGTCAGTCCATTCAATCATGCAAAGCGTATTTCTGTGTCATCCTCGAAGTGTAGCCATGTCTTTTGACAAACGCGCATCATATCTATAGGTTCTGTCAACCTATAAATCGAACATACTGAAATACATACACAACCTACAAAGAAAGAATCTAGGTCCAGCCGTTACAGCGGATAGGAGACCAGCATCCGCCATTCCAGCTCTTCCCGGCTCAAGTGCAGACTGCCTCAACGTAGGACACAATGCACGACACCAGTACATTGGTAAGTCGCGGCGGCGGCAGCAGCATCGACATCTCCCATGTCAGTGCAATGGAGTCCGGCCGCCCCACGCGGTCTCCCAGCTCATCTACAGCTCCCAACTCGAGTCGCACATGGACGTACGTGGTGTCCATCTTGCTGCTGTGCATCGTCATGTACGCGATAATGCCCCCGTCGGTACGACAAGCGCCAGCGAAGCAACTGGACGTGAGGTCGCAGCAAGTTATCACTGACGATCGCCAGGCAACGGGCATGGCGACCCACAGCCCGTCGTCGAGCCAGCGGGGCGCCGAGTTCGACACAACTGTCAAACGCGACAAAGGCGTCGTCATGTGCATGCACAACGACGCAGTACCCATGGGGTTGTCGCTCGTGCGTGAACTCCGCTGTCTCGGTAACCAGGAGCTGGTACAGGTCTACCACTGCTTCCCCGAAGAGATGTCGGATGAGAACCGCGCGCTGCTGCTCGGCGCCGACAACCGACTGGAGATCGTGGACGTGTGCTCTGACCTCGTGCAGCGAAAAATGTTGACTCAAGAGGTGGCCGAGAAGTTCCGCAACTGGTGGATCAAGCCGCTCGCAATGTACCATACAGACATCACCGAAGTCTTATTGCTGGACATCGATGACGTGTTCATGCACGACCCAGCTGTGCTGCGTGATACGGAGGGCTACAAGAACACTGGCACGACCTTCTTCTACGACCGCGTGCTCTTCAGTCGTGAGTTCTTCAATCAGGATGTGAACGGCACTTCTTACCTCAGGGACATGCTGAACGAGTTCGACTACGCCAAGTACGGACTTGATCCTGGAGCTCACCCCTCGGATTGTCTGAAGAGGTCTTACGCATACCGCCGCCAGTCTTCTCATGAGCAGGACTCGTCGCTCGTTGCAATCAACAAGGCGCTCTCAGGCCAAGCCATGCCGATCATGTTTTGGCTCATTACGGAGGAGCGTTTCCGGCGCGAGTTTTCCTACGGCGACAAGGAGACCTTCTGGATCGCCTTTGAATTGGCCAAGCAAGACTACTACTTTTCTCCGTGGGGCGTGGGCGGCATTTCATCGTCTACCTATGATGACCTGGAGAAGCACAGCGACACACTATGCGGCAGCATCGTGCAGTACATGCCCGAGCAGAACAAGCCCGCAGATTTCCTCTACGTGAACGGCAAGGCGATGCTGAACCCGTTCCCCGTGGTGATGGAAAAGCTGGGTACGGCCTCACACAACGTGTTGTTTAACACGAACCCGACGCACATTACGCCGCGCCAGCGCCGCAAGCCCAACGGCCGTACGCGCTCGGGCTGGAAAGGCGGCTATGCCATGGAATGCCTCGTGGGGTTCGGTTCGGAGCCACTGCCAGCGAAGTTCGCGCCCCAGTTGCTGCGACGCCGCATGTTCTACTTTGGCATCCGCATGGGCGTGCTCTCGGCGCTCGACCAGTGCTTCCCGTTTGAGGGGATGGTCGAAGGGTAGATGTTTTGCGGTTGGTAGTGCAGCAGCAAAAGGCAGCTACCATACATGTACCGGTATAGATGATCACTACAATTGCACGTAAGACGCTTGCATTTATCGCAGCCGCTAACTGCTATGACAGCTTCAATCTGCAGATCAGAGCCATTATTTCGTGCACTGAGATTCACTGCAAGCCACAAATTCCGAATCATCCATGCTGGGCAGGATGTCCAGAACCAGAATGTGAGCGGCACGGCATTGACAGACACACTACAATAGCCGAGGTGTCTGCAGTCTGCTCGGCGTGGTGTTTTTCGAACAGCATCCAGTATGGCCCAGGGCGATGCAGATATCTTTGAGCAAGTTGCGGTTTGCTGTCCAAGTAGTACCGGTCATTTTTGAAATTGTTTGTATCCCGGCTCTGTCACACATCCCGCTCCCTGCCTATCGTTCCCCTTGAATCATCGTATATCTCAGGGTATAATATTTCACATCATTTTTCAACCAATTCATTACTGCGACGACCAGCTAACAGGCGGCTACACTCATCCAATATCAAGTCTCCTATCCGATGATGTCGTCAGAAACCCGCCCTTTTGCTCGAATGCGATTTGACTCTGCCGCCAGTCTCCGCTCAACTTCTCTCCACAACATTTTCTGTACGATGTCTGAACCGATCGATGACGAAGTTTTGCTGGACGCCGACATGGAGGCCTCGCTTCCTCTCAACGGCAGCAAAGTCGTCGCGGCGCCTCCTCGCAGCCACCGCAAGCTGCTGATTGTACTGCCGCTGCTCGTGGTGGTCGGCATGACGGCGGTCGCATTGGGGACAGGATATCTCAGCGGCGGCAACGCGGACGGCAGTGCCGGCGATAACTTCGGCACCTTCGGGTCCGCCACCGACAGTTTACTGTCCAATTTCATGGGCGGCGGTAACGCTACGGCCAGAGGAACGCCCGAGGACGGAGACATCGTGTTCCCCCACCCTGAGTCGCCCTACTACCAACGCGGCGAACGCTTCGACAGGAGCGTCATGCGCGACCGCAGCGTCATGATCTGCATGCACAATGGGGTGCTGGCAATGGGGTTGTCGCTCATTCGGGAGCTGAGGTGTCTGGGCAATGAAGAGCTTGTGCAGGTGTATCACTGCGGACCGGACGAGCTGTCGGCGCAGTCGAAGGAAATGCTGTTCTCGTCGGACAACCGAATTGAGCTGGTGGACGTGTGCTCGGATCTGACGGCGCAGGGGGTGATCACGAACGAATTGGCGGGCAAATTCAAGAGCTGGTGGATCAAACCGCTTGCGATATACCATACCGACGTGCGCCACGTGATGCTCATGGATGTGGACGACATTATTGTGAAGAACCCCGCTGCTCTGCGTGACCTTGACGGGTACAAGGAGACGGGTACGACGTTCTTCTACGACCGCGTGTTTGCCAATTGCAAGGAGTTCGTGAACGGTAACGACAAAGGCAGGAAGTACCTGCCGAAGCTGTTTGAGACGTTCAACTACGAGAAATTTAACATCACGAAAGGGGCTGACCCGTCCGAGCACGTGCTCGAGTCGTTTGCGTACCGAGGCAAGACTTGCCACGAGATGGATTCGTCACTTGTGCTTATTGACAAGAAGCGCACTGGACAAACCGTGTTGGACGTCATGCTGTGGTTCATCACCAAGGAGCGCTTCCGCTTCACTTATTCCTGGGGAGATAAGGAGACATTCTGGCTCTCGTTTGAACTGGCCCACAAGCCTTACTTCTTCTCGCCGTGGGGCGTGAGCGTGGTGTCTTCAACGCCCAACAAGGATATGAAGAAGCACCCGGACTCGCTGTGCGGCAGTATCCTGCAGTATGTGCCTAGCGAATCATCCGACGCCGAGATGCTGTACGTGAACGGCAAGGCGCTGCTCGATCCGTACCCTCAGGGCATCGACTACGTGCCCAAGGCCCAGTGGAACAACATGTTCAACACGTTCCCGACCCACATGACGCCGCGCCAGCCTCGGACGGAACTTGACAGGGCAGGCCACGGGAAAATGTACACCGAGTGCCTCGTCGGACTTGGCGCCACGCCACTGCCCGACACGTTCGCAGGAATGCTGCTGCGTCGCCGTCTCCACTACCTGGGGATCATGACGGGCGTCCTCGGCTCCTTGCAGCACTGCGAGACGTTCGAGCTGCGTCGATTGCTAGAGGTTTAACGTTCGCCCAGCTACTAGTCTGTGTGTTAATAGAGTCCAGTGCAAGAGTTCTGACATCTTCAACCTGTTCAACAAGCAACTTGCTTGACGTACCACATGCACTTGTGCCTGGCTCTGACCATCGTATGGTTGTGGCAGAGCGCGAGGGACTCGACAATAATACGCGGCGCCATCGCTTCCATTCTGCTTTCGTCCGATGGCTACTGGTAGTGTTCCGCCAACGCCTCGCCCCACCGAGATCGATGGTGACCTCGTGGACATCGAGACGCATCCGTTGACCGGCTCCAGGCCGCCGGCATCGCCTGTTTCGCCGTACCGGAGACCGTTGATGCTGCTGCTGCCATTGCTCGTCGTGTCCGGCATGATCATGATCGCTGTCATGGCAGGCTACGTGGATACCAGCAGAAAGGGAGCCATTGGCCAGTTCGTCTTCAGACGCAATGCCAATGTGGCCGGCACGCCGCACCCCAGCTCGTCGTTCTACCAACGTGGCGAGCGGTTCGACCTCGGGGTCAACCGCGACCGAGCGGTGCTCCTGTGCATGCACGAGGACGTGCTCGCCTTGGGTGTATCACTCATTCGTGAGTTGAGATGCCTCGGCAATGAGGAGCTGATCCAGGTGTACCACTGCGGCCCGGACGAGCTTTCGGAGGACGCGAGGAATCTGCTCTTCACCATTGACAACCGACTGGAGCTCGTGGACGTGTGCTCAGACCTTGCGAGTCGCAATGTGATCACCGAAGCCATTGCTGGCAAGTTCAGGAATTGGTGGATCAAACCGCTGGCTGTGTACCATGCCGACGTGCGCCATGTAATACTCATGGACGTCGACGATATCATTATCAAGGACCCTGCGACTTTGCGCCACTTGGCGGGCTACAACGCGACTGGCACGACGTTCTTCTACGACCGGGTTCATGATCACTGCAAGGAGTTTGTCAACGGTGATGATGGCGACGGGAAGTACTTGCCGAAACTCTTTTCCGCTTTCGACTACGACCGATTCAACGTGACCGAAGGCGAGAACCCATCCGAGCACGTGTTGGAGTCGTTCGCGTATTCCGGCAAAACGTGCCACGAGATGGACTCGTCGTTGGTGCTCATTGATAAGGAGCGTGCTGGACAAACAGTCATGGACATTATGCTGTGGTTCATCACCAAGGAGCGCTTTCGTTACGCGTACTCGTTTGGAGACAAGGAGACGTTCTGGTTGTCATTCGAGATGGCTCATGTGCCGTATTCGTTCTCACCGTGGGGTGTCAGTGTGGTCTCTTCGACGTCTAATAAGGATATTGAGAAGCACCCGGATTCGCTCTGCGGTAGCATCTTGCAGTATTTGCCTGACAGCGGCCCCGAGGCACAGATGCTCTACGTGAACGGTAAAGCTCTGCTAGATCCATACCCGGAAGGAGTGGAGAATGCAGCCAAGATGCGCTCCAACAACATGTTCAACGCGTTCCCGACACACATGACGCCGCGCCAGGAGCGTCAGGAGCTCAACAAGTCGCTTCATGCGGAGATCAAATTCTACAGCGAGTGCCTCATTGGGCTGGGTGGAGTTCCGCTACCGCATGAATTTGCGGGTCATTTGCTGCGCCGACGATTGTTCTACTTGGGTGTAACCACGGGAGTGCTGGGCTCGCTTCAGCACTGCGAGACATACGAGCAGCGCCGGCGGCTTGAAGTTTAATTTGCGCGTCCCAACACGTCGTTCCACCACTGTCTGTAAACAAGAAATCTCAAACTAGATTTGGAAATTATTTGTTTGCTTGTGTATGGATCAATCAATTGTTGCTGAGCCGTTAGTTGTTTGGATGCAAAGTACATGTAGTGGATGTCTATAAGAACCAGTGTACTGTAATCCAAAACGGTGTTTGCCACTTTAGGATGATCGCAAGATGTTTGAGGATTCACTCCCTGGATGTACGTGAACTGTCTTACATGTACCAAACGCTCTGCATGCGCATTTTATAATGAGAGTGGTTAGAACACCAGAATGGGCATCCGAATGAAAGTATACGTGTGAATCATGCATAAAAGAAACATTCACGTGGTCTTGTCCAGGAGTTATTATACTACCTATCTAATAGATAGTATAATAACTCCTAGATAATATAATAACTCCTGGACAGTGATTAGATAGTATCTAATCTCAGACACAGCGCCTGGCCGAGTCGAGGACTTGGGGCAGGCCGCGGAACGCCCCCCCCCGGGCGAGCTAAGCGAAGCGAGAGGCTATTCACTGTAAGTCCGCAAACGCGAGCCAACGCTCTTGAGTCCTACTTATACTCCAATTTATCCGGGGTATACATTAGCATAGACAGAAAAGAAACTAATATCTGCTTCCGCAACCGCGTTGAGATCCCTTTTCTGTGACCATGTGAAGCACCTTAGATTTCAATGACGCCTTCTCCATCTTTTGCAGCAACAAGGAAGCGATCACTCAAACTTCGAGTTTTGAGTCAAAGCTCCGAGGAGGGCAAGGTGTTCGTATAATGCTAGGCAGGTGGCAAGTTGCAATTTTGTCGACACCTTGTGTGGCAACAAAGAAACTTTGGACCGGCGATATATGTGTACATATTAACCTGTCTAATTGGATGGGAAACGTAGATTAAGTTAATATCAAATATAATAATAACGGATGGAATTCTTGTTTCTGTAGGAAATGGACTGTTCTGCACAGCATGGACATTACATTATAATAGCATGTTTGAGAGGGATCAGTTAGGGCAGGATGATCTGTACCCCTAACTTGTATGCCAGGCTATCGCGCGCGGCTGGTCTCATGGGCAGAAAGTTGAGCTGACCATATGATTTGTGTTCATGAAGCTCCATCCGTGTACATGGACAGCGTCGCCTTGCCCGAAGCACCAATAAGACGACCGTCCGATCCGTGCATATCCCGCGCCTCTGGCTGAGAGACTCTTCAGTACCAGTCGCGAAAAAACCAACGACAGAATCAGTTCATAGCCAAGATGTCCGACGCACAGCCACCTTCAGACGTCGAGGCAGCGCGCCTGCTCACAGGTTCACGGACGTCCATCACCTCGCCTCCCCGCAAGCTCTTGGCCTGTTTGCCCATGCTGGTGCTGGCCGCTTTGACGACTATGGTGGGGATGACGGTGGTCATCGGCGCTGGAGGCGTCGACTTCGGGAGCGGCAACAGCGTCGCGTCGTTCAGCAGCTCGACCACGTTCCTCGCAGCCGATGTGCCGGCCAATGTGTCACACCCGGACTCGCAATGGTATCGCCGCAGCGACAGCTTCGATGAGACCGTGGGTCGCGACCGCGGGGTCGTCACGTGCATGCACGACGGCGTGTTGCCATTGGGTCTGTCCCTCGTCCGAGAGCTCCGTTGTATCGGTAACCGGGAGCTCATCCAGGTGTACCATTGCGGCCAGCAGGAGCTGTCCAACTCGTCCCAGCAGATGCTGCTCGGCGCGGACGACCGGTTGGAGCTCGTCGACGTCTGCTCGGACCTTGTCGAGCGCGGCGTGCTGAGCGACAACATGGCGAGTCAATTCCGGAGCTGGTGGATCAAGCCCCTCGCAATGTACCATACTGGCGTGCGCCATGTGATGCTGGTCGATGTGGACGATATATTCGTGAAAAATCCCGCCGTCTTGCGCGATTTGGAGGGGTACACGACCACAGGGACGACCTTCTTCTACGACCGCGTGGTCAAGAACTGCAGGAAGTTCATGAGCGGCATGGACGGCAACATGCAATACATGGACAAGCTGATTGCCAACTTCGACTACAAGCGATTCAACATTACAGGCGAACCCAAGCCGTCCGACAACGCGGTGAAATCGTTTGCGTACAACAACAACACTTGCCACGAGATGGACTCGTCACTCGTGCTGATCGACAAGGAACGCGTCGGCCAAGCTGCGATGGACGTCATGCTCTGGTTCATCACGGAAGAGCGATTCCGGTATCAGTTCTCCTTCGGTGACAAGGAGACCTTCTGGCTCAGTATGGAGATGGCTCACGTGCCGTACTTCTTCTCACCTTGGGGCGTCAGTGTGGTGTCGTCGTCGCCCAACAAGGACATGCAAGAGCACCCGGATACACTTTGCGGCAGCATCCTCCAGTATATGCCAGTCGACGACAACAATCCGGAGATGTTGTACGTGAACGGCAAGGCGCTGGTGGACCCGTACCCTTCAGGCGTCGACGGCGTGGCCACGGCCCGTCGGCAGAATCTGTACAACACATTCCCGACGCACATGGTGCCGCGGCAGAGGCGCACACCGACCAAACCTTCTCGTCAGCAATTCACGATCGAGTGTATGATTGGTTTGGGCTCTACACCGCTGCCAGACTCGTTCGCTGGTGCCTTGATGCGTCGCCGACTGCACTTCTTGGGCGTCACGACGGGTGTGCTGGGCTCGCTTCAGCATTGCGAAACGTATGCACTCGACTTCTAAGTGTTAGTCTCTCTGTAGAAATATGCGTGCTATGTTGTGGCTATCAACTTGTACAAATACCAATTAAGAAAGAGGAGAGTTGGTGGCTATTTCCTTGCTCGGATTATGAAAGTGAAGCAGGCAATGCTAATACTGAGCTGACCTTTAGATTGCTGCGGCGACACTTACAGCTCCACCTTGGGTGCATCTGGATTCGAGAAGGCAGCCTCCGCCTCTCTGCGGGCATCGTCCAGCAGGTTCTACACCACAGAAAGCACAAATGAGCACGAGTTTGGCAAGGATGGAGAGCAAGGGATGAAAACAACGTGGCGTACTCTGCGTTCTGGTTCGATGACCTTCTTGATTCGGACCTTTTTGGGCTCGCCAGCCGCCGCGGTTCCAGTTTCTTGGCTGCCTTGGTTGACTTGGCTGGCTTGGTCCGCTTGGCTGCTTGTGGCTTGCACTGGCTCGTTGTCGGCTTCAGGGACGGCTGCATCCTTTGCCAGATCCAGCGCTTCAGAGAAGCCTGCTTGACAAGCCTGTTGGCGCTCCTGCGGCGGAACTCCCTTCAGTGAGCTGCACGCGTCCAGACGCAGCGACTTCATGACTCCCAGATCTGGTGTCTCCTTGCAAAAGCCCTCACAGCCTGCAGACTTTCCCTTGTTGAACCCCTGTCCGCAGTGGTTGAACAGGTCCGGGCGCGGAAGCTGTTCACGCCACTTCTGGCACGCTTCTTCACGGAAGTGCACGAGCTGCGACTGGCACGCGGACTTGCACGAAGCTGTCACGGGGTCCATTACCGCGGTGGTGAGCACCACCAGCGTCGCGAGAAGCGCAGTCCACGATGTCTTCATCTGTCCCGTGCTGCTACCTGTGTCTCTGTTGCCTTGAGAGTGAAAGCGCTATTGAGGGATCCACCTGCAAAAAGATCCGCTCAACGCCAAAGGGTGCGACCGTTCACGCACGCGATCTAATGTGCGCCACTTCACCTTGCCGTTATCATGACGTGATCACCGCAGTCTTGGTGTCCTGTAGCACCCACTCGTCCAGAGTGGCGTAAATCTGGTCCATGGATGGACGTCGGAGCGGATGCACGTCGAAGCACTGCTCCATGAGTTGTCGGTGCGCAGTCAGTAGCGAGGATGGAATAGGAACGCGGTGGCCTTCCAGGATCAGCGCCGCTGCATCTTGTGACGACAAGTTCGGAAACGGAGGTTGACCGCTGAAAATCTCGTACAGCAGCACGCCGAACATGTACGAGTCCGAGTACGTGGAGAAGAGATGAGGTGGCGTAATGGACTCAGGTGCCATCCACTTGAGAGGTCCGAAGCCGTGTCGGTCATCATCGAACAGGAAGCTACCCAAAGACCCTGCACTGGAGCTGCGCAGGCGCCGAGATAATCCAAAATCGCACACTTTCACACGAAACTGAGAGTCCACCAAACAATTTCGAGCTGCAATGTCGCGGTGGAGGAAATTGCCCTGGTGGATGTTCGTCAGGCCATGAGCAGCGTCCCGTGCCATAATAGTGCGCGAAAATAAGCTGATGCAGGAACTTACAGGCGCTTTGGGGTTCGCACTTATTCCCAAGACATCCTCAACACTGCCATTAGGCAGATACTCTGTCACCAGAGAGAGATTTCGTGAGTCGGTCGTGTCCTTGTCTGGCCCTGAACTGCTGACACCTATCAGCTCGACGACGTGTGGGTGTTTACCGAGTAAATTCATCACGGCTGCTTCATGATGAAACTCCGCGAGCGCATCAGAAGCGCGATACACGTCTTGGTTAATTGATTTGACGACTACGTTCTGTGACGTGCTTTTCCAACGTGCAAGCACTGCGTCACCGAATGCACCGTGGCCAATCGGCCGGATGAGCTCCAAGTCTTCCTTCGGGATGTCTCGAACGTTTGGCGCCACATGCTCCATGTGCGCGTCTAAAAGAGCAAGATCGGAGGAACTTGTCGTACCCGCAGCAGCAGTGGAGTAGGTGTGTGCTGTGACCGCATGAAGTCGGATATATAGCACCGACACTTTCGTCCCAGCCACGATCGTGGCAATGCAAAGCTCATCAGAATCGTCATCTTCTTCGTAAATGGATCGTGTCGTAATCCGAAAAAGATCAAAAGACACACCAGTGATATCACCATGCCACCGGAACGACTTGCAGCCCTCGCCCTTGATGCCAAAGCGCTCGCTGGGCTCAATTGAAATTGTAACTAGCGTGCCGCGCTGGATATGAAGTGGTTGCACGCGCTGCCCGCTCTCGATTTCATTGCGCTCAAGTGCTACCTCCAGCATCGATTCCCGTTGCTGCTTCAAATACGCCCAAATGTCGATACGGAAGCAATCACACAACATGATTCGAGCTGGTCCGAAGGCACTGAAGTGCACCGCATCGTGCGAGGCGTTTCTGTCATAGCCAAACACTCCGAGTGCACTTCCCGTACTGGTTATCGTCGATCTTGTTCGTTGCTTGAATATATCCTCGTGAACCGTCTGTGTCTGGCTCACATCTTCGTTGTCCGCTGGTTCATGCTGTAGCGAACGAACGACCTCTCTTTGAAGATTTCGGATATCGTCGCCATCGTGGAAATTCGACAGCGATGACCGTCTCTCTTCAGTCGGGAGAGACATAAACTCACCCTCACTGTCTTCCTCCGACATCCTTTCAGCATCACCGTCAACTTCAAAATTATCGTACAGCACACCATCGGGGCTGCTGTAAAAGCTTGGAAAGTCGTAGTCGAAGTCGTCGTAAGTTCTCCATCTTTCCGAGTCTTTACCTTCGTGTATATTGTGTTCTGGAGGAAGAGTGTACAAATGCCGACGCTGCTCTCTGTCAGTGTCACCATCTTGTGGAAGAAGCGAATGTCCTGCTGGCACAGGGACGGGGAGTGGCCCTCTCCGAAGCATACCATTCGGAACGTACAACCTCGATCGGGTGTATATTCGACGTGTTGGTCTCTGTAAGTATGGTCCAAACACAAGTTAGGCATCTACGAACTACGATAAATTGTTCGCAAATAATCGTACCCGGTTGCGTTGACGTGAGCTCTCTGCCTCCTCCTCTTCTTCTGCGCGCTTTGCTTCAGGCACTTCAGGGATGCGTTTGAGCCAATCCATCATGCATAATGCCGCCAGCTTCCACAGCAAGAACTTGAGTAATGCATTCCGAGACTTCGGGGAGGTCAATACTCCGTCCAACTTGTGCGTATTGTGGAGGAAGTCCACTTGACGTAGCCATTTACGCGCCAGCAATTGTTCAGACGTCAGTTTTGCGGCTATGGTCGAACAGTACAGAGAGTAAATATTAGTCCGTCAGCGATAAATTCAAAACACTTTAAAGCTGGACGGCAAACCTACTCAAACAATCCACGAGCAGGTCCCGGCATGCAGATGAAAGGTGGTCCAACTGATCTTCAATAGAGCCTTCCACATAACGAATGTCGACTTCTTTGCTTGGCGAGCGCGGCATCATAGCGATCTGAAACATGAGCATGCCAATCGCCGCACTAAGGTCGCAATTGCAAATAATTAGGCGTCAGCCACGAGTATAGACACCCCATCTGGCAACAAGCACACGTACATATCTGCCGCTCGATGCCTTTCGGTTGCGGGTACAAGAATGCACCCACTCAAAATCAAGTCCAGGTGCAGCAAAAGCGTCACCTGGTCACCTGCCATCTACATCAAATCGTAAGCACGCGCTTATCCGTCGATGCCAGTTTTCTCTCCAGCATCCTCAGCAAAATAAATAATACTAACCGTCAAGTCGTAGTGCACCAGCTCGCCAGCCAAGCTCAGTCCGTGTCTGTGCAAGAAGTAGACCAAAGCTGCGATTTGGAACACCACACGACGCAGCTTCTCCTCTGTAAACTGCGTCGCATCAGCAAATCTCTCACTCAACGGTGTCCACTCCTGTTGGAGCTCCTGCACTAGCACCCAACTGCCTCCTGCCTCCCAGATCTGCAGCAGCCTCTGAAACACCGCGGGTTGTCGCTGCAGCGTCACCCCCGCACGCCCCACGTGCTCCAATTGCCTGGGAACCACACATCACAATACACAATAAGTTCTGCACCCTATAGGTCATTGTAAAGGGCCCTTACCACTCCGTCACTGACGCCTTGGAGAAGCTCGTGAGCAGCACCTGGTGCTTGAGCCGGGGAGCTTCCAGGTCGATTGCAACCACCGAGTGCTGCCGCGGTAGCGCTCGCGAGTGCATTGGCGACTCGTAGGCGCGTAGGCAAGCGTATCTGGAGACCGGGAAGCGCGGGAACGGGGCGGAAGACGCAGTAAATGGCTGGTAGACCGACTGTATCAAGGTGGAGCACTGTTGACGCCCTTCAGGAGGGCGTAGGCGGCCTTTAGAGGCCGGAATTGCTGCGTTTGGAGTGCGCGCATGAGATTTAGTATTCAATTTGTGGGATAGCATGCTGCGTAGACCCGTGGGCGCTCGCAGAGACGCGTCGCAGCCCTCGGAGGAAGACGTCGCCATCACCGGCATGGCTCTGGTCGGAATGATGGTACTGGTACAGATCTATATAGATTGGTCTATAGGTCGACCCACAGGGTGATCTAGTTGGACCTATAATTGTAGGTTGCCTTGACCAACTTCTTGGAGCGTTAGTCGAGGCTCAACGGTGCACTGCCCCACGTTCGTAGGCGTGTATGCCCGGCAACTTCAAGTCACTCGGCAGCTATGTTGCGAAGACCGCAAGATCAGACAGCAACGTCATTGGCGCCAGCATACTAGTAGGATTTTCGCAGTGGATTTTTACCGCCCAAAACCCCACGGCGGTCTCCTCATACATGCACAGCAAACACGTCCACCACGTAGCAATGCACAGCAAGCACCTCCACCACATAGCAATGGACGCGCCTCTTGATTAACCCCGGTGTTTTTCCTGTCTCAATTCCCCAAATCCGTTAGCAACATGTGACACAACTGTACACAAAGTTTTCAACTTTCTTTTATCATACCAAACCTCCCCAATAGGTTCAAACGGCCATTTGGCGAGTCGCGTTCACTTCCCACTAAATTCTCTACAATATGAAGGCGCTGCGCGCCGCCGTGTCGGGCTCGCGGGTGCGCTTCATGCAGGACGGCTTCGACCTGGACCTGACGTACATCACGCCCAAGCTGCTCGCCATGGGCTACCCGGCCTCGGGCGTGGAAAAGACGTACCGCAACGACATCAACGAGGTGGCGGCGTTCCTCAACTCGCGCCACCCAGACGCCTACCGCGTGTACAACCTGAGCGAGCGCGTGTACGACTACAGCAAGTTTGAGGGCCGCGTGAGTGAGTGCGGCTTCCCGGACCACCACCCGCCGCCGCTGCAGCTGCTGCTGGATATTATGAACGACATGATCGAATGGGTAGCCAAGAGTCCCAAGCACGTGGTCGTGGTGCATTGTCTGGCTGGAAAAGGTCGCACGGGCGTCGTGTGCTCGTGCTACTTACTGCTCACGGGTTACTACGGCAGCGTCTTCAAGCTGCGCAAGGAGCGCGAGCTGCGCGAACTCGCCAACTCGAGCGTTCGCGACTTCTGGAACGCCAGAGGCCAAGGTGTGCGCTTCCCCAGCCAGGCGCTGTATATTTATTACTTCATCAAGGTGCTGAGACGGCTGGGGAGGATGCCCACGCAGATCCCGCCGTTACGACCGGCCAAGAAGATGTTCCTGAGGAGTATCGTGCTTAATGGGGTGCCCGACTTTGAGGCCCCACCTAGAGGAGGATGCACCCCGTTTTTACAGGTTCTACCAGCGCCGTCGCAGCACCATCAGCCACATTTGCTGTATAATAGCTCGTGGCAGAGACCCAAGTTCGAAACGTACATGGCGGACCCGCAAGGGTCGATTGTGTTTGAGGTACGTGGAAAGAGTGAGGGGATGGAAGGGCTGGATGCAGCACACTAATGGAGGATGTTATCTAGGTGAATGCAGAGGTGCAGGGAGATACGCTTGTGAGGTGCTTCCACGCCAACACGACCAACATATTGGGCAAGCACATGGTCAAGATGTTCCACTTCACGTTCAACACCGACTTCTTCCACAACAACGTAAGGTTGCAGTTTTTTGTGTGCTATTGTGTAGGTGCTAATGTTTTCTATTGTGTGTTGCTGTTGCGTTTTGATAGAGCAATTTGTATCGACTGCCGAAGGTTGAGGTCGATGAGGCAACCGGGAACCAACGGTATCCGGACAACTTCCAGGTGGTCTGCCACGTAGAGATGCTGGATTCGCATGGAAATCCGTTCCCACCAAAGTCGACATCGTCGTCATCCGTTTTGCACTCGGGAAGCAGCAGCAGCATTCGCGATGATGAGGCTGAGCAGACGAGAGCGGCTCGCCCGCAGTCTGCTCCACAGCAGCGCCGGATGACTGTACCATCCCACCAGTCTTACTACGAAAAAAAGGTGCAGCCCCAGGCCTCTTGGCGACCAGAGGAAACGACTCCTACTATGCAAGGGTGGCTGTACAAGCAGGGCGGATTCGTCAAAAACTGGAAGAAGCGATGGTTTGTGGCGCGTGAAGGAAAAATGATGTACTATCACGGAATCTCGGACGCTACACCCCTAGGCGTGGTCAATTTACGGCGTGTGACAGTGGAAATTTGTGAAGCCCACGAAGTAAACGCGCGGAATAAGTGTCTCCACTTTTTCAAGGTCGTCCCTCCAAGCGCTGGCCAGCGGACATACTTTTTTGGTGCCGAGTCCGAACAGGACCTTGTGGGTTGGATTCATGTACTTGGTGCTCAGTCCGCTTACGGCATCGTTCATGGTGTGTTGTCACGGCGACCTTCTTTGCCGCGCAACAATACGTTCGCTACACGGGCGTCGTACCAGCAGGAACATCATCCACAGAATCGCGGAGCGGATCGGCAGCGTCCCAGCAGCAGTGACAGCCGAAGTTATCACGTTGGTGGTACTAGGTCGTCGCTGCCGGCCATGACTTCATCTGCACCACCCTCCGCGTTTAGTACGCTCCACGATGTAAGGCCATCAGCACAATTGAGCGCTACAGAACTTTCCTTTCAACTCACTTCAAGCGAGGATAGTCATCGACCACAACCATCAGAAGCAGCGCCAGCAACCTCTACCAGCTACGGTAGACGTGAAAGCATGCCAAATGACGTAACTGGTTTATCCCAGCGCGCTTTGGAGATGCGCTCGCTGTCATTTACAGACTACGAAGACCAGGAGGGTGACCGACTGTCCTCCACATCGGCGTCAGTGATGCCTCAGTGTGTACCAGCTGAACCTGTAGCTGACCTGACGAACACGCTTTCAGCGCGAGAGCAAGCGTCGCTGTTGCAAGAAGTCAACGGCTTCGAGGCTGGCATCTACATCTACTCTGCGGACGAGCTACAGGAAGCCGCACGTCTGCAGAAATATATGCGTGAGACCCGCGGTCCAAGTGCTCGTACAGGATGTGACCCAGATCCCGATCCGGATCCAGCGCATGGACTCAAGGCCTCACCCCCTGGTACCCTGAGCAGACAGCTTCACCAATATGTAGTGCAAAAGCGCCTGGGTGACGCTGAGCAATTGCTTACGGAGCTCGTGCTCACGAAATTCCCGGGCCTCATCGATGCGATGGACCACGACCCACTGGCGTTCACGCAGCTTGTTGCCGGTGGAGACATTGCTTTAGCGAGCCACCGGATGCAGGAGCAAGAAGGCTCGACTCCAGCCGTCAGACAAGATTCCAATGGCAACCGTCGAGCTGTATTCTTTTAGATGTAGCTACTCAGAATACTTTGTTGATTTCTTTGGCTAGAGGGGATAAGTGTATCTCAATGAAAGGTTTCAGAACTAGTTTGCAAAGGTCACTAAAGTCCAGTAAAGCTTGTTCGCAAGCTTCCGAGTCATTGAGTTCTTCGAGAGTTCCGTAATTCTCTCCAGTGTCTCGGGCAAGTGAGGCAACGCAATGCCAGCCTGTGCAAACCACGATCAAAAGCAAGTTAGACAAAAAAGCACGGACTTGTCGACCAATCTGTGCACTCACTCGTTGAATTCCGCGGGGTCCTTTGCAAAGTACTGCACGATATAAATGTCAAAACGAACGACGTCTTGATTCGTGTCGTTAAGTAAAGACTTCAAGATTGAAGTCAACTCGTGCTTGAACTGGGCCAGTAGTGTGCGCCGATTTGCATCGTACTGACACGCATTCTTTAGGCGGATGGCCACATGTGTGCGTGCAGATTTCCAATACGACGAGTTGAATGTTGATACCATTTGTGATAGCATCCACTATGCACGGTCCTGCGTGCAGCTTGGTCAAAGAAGACCAGTCCAAGGCAAGTTTTCTTCTGCAGGGACGCAATCCGAGGCAACGCGTTAGACGAAGATTTCAAGAAACCAGCCCTTCCTGCAGAAAATAGTTGCGCGAGTACGAACTCTGATTCTGGCAGCCCGATCATTTTCTTGTCGATCGCCAAGCATAAATTGTGGATTCTGCTCACTAGCACAGAGAACTTGAGCTGATATACTTGCTGCATAGTTACAAAATCAAGAATTGTGGTCAAATCTTCGTTCATGTTTATGCAGTGACCTCAAATGCAAGCGACGTACCGGTAGGTAATTGTGCGCGCAACGTCAAGATGCTGCCGGCGAATTCAACTTGAATTGCTCCAGTGGTCGCCAAGCGGTACATGCACACACTGAAAAATATTTGTTCTGCCTCGATCAATGTGGACCCAGCGATCTGTATAAGTAGCATTAAACATCAGGTTACTTCACCATCGACCAAAACTTGGGCGAAACATTCGCAATATTAGGATACTCACCGTCCATTTTGGATGGCTCGTGAAGTCAGCGTCTTGGGCTTTTAATGCCCTCTGCAACGTAACATATACGACTTCAGCCGGCTCGTACGACTCAAATTCAGGTTTATGGAGGCGAAAATCGTCTACATGTACTTCTGGAAGTTCATCGATGGGCACGAACATGTGCTGCTCATGAATCAAATTGCGAGTTCCAACGAAAGCCTGATTGCTTATTGTCTTGACGCTGGTTGAAGGGATGTGAACTGTTGGGGTTTCTTTCTCGATCAAATTCACCATATCACGGGTAAGACCGTTGAGCTTTTGCTTCGTATTGGCCACTTCGGACAGCGCGAGGGAAAAAACTGATGCGTGCAGTTTCGAACATCGTGAAAGTCATTGCTGCCGAAACTTTCTTGCACGCCTCGGTCCCCATTGACAGCCCCATGCTTTGAAGCTTCCCGACTTCGTACACGATGACCGAAAACAGAACATTACTCTGCTCGATAGACTCACAGCCACGATGTTCGCTATGTCGACTAGAGCTGTCGCCATAACCTGCTTAACAACAACTTTTTCGAACAACCTGCGCGGACCTCTAAGCCTGCGTTAACCTCCACCTAACCTTCATACATAATCCAAGTAAAAATATCTTGGATCCTTTGAATCCAAGGCTACAAGCAATAGAATCGCGATCGAAGACAATGGAAGAGCTCCGAACTCCAGACCGGACGTCGCGCTCACCTCTCTGCACACCGGGGCGTCTTCGCCCCATGCATGGCAGCATCAGCCGCAGTAGCTCTAAAAAGACCGGTTTAACGCTTGGTCCTAGTTCGGAGCCACGCCTGGGAGGTTCGTCTGGAGTTTCAAGCCTGGCTCCGACCTATTGTCGCTACCCGCTACGCAGCCGTTCCAACACACCCCAAGCCATCGATTACAGTACAGCCCCCAATACTCCAACCTCTCAGAGCAAACGACAGCGGCATCCTCAGTCCAGTTCTTCACCTTGTCAGCAAAAGAAACAGCACACAAGTGCTAGAGGTGTCGTCGTTGCCAGCGCATCAAGCAACAGCCAATCCTCCAGAGGTTGCAGTCGAACCCGAACACGATCCGAAATCAGATCTAGCTGTACGCTTCAGGAGCATTCCTAAGCCTGGGACACTTCTTGAAAGTGATCCCCCGCGGTTATTTGCTGCACGACGCCAGCGCAAGCATCACTTGTGGCTATTTGTCCAACTTTTTCCTCATCCGGACTTCTGGTATCTCTCCGACAAAGAGTTTGACAACAGCAACGCCGCTTACGCGTATTGCAAGCGGTGTAAGATGACGATTGCTTTCGCGATTGGAAAC
>AWVV02009003.1:0-25599 GCA_000500205.2 Phytophthora lateralis | reverse complement strand
TTGTACCGGTAACAAGCAGTTTCGAGCAACAGATTCGCGCGGAGTCGTCGCATTTGGAGAGATACGTAAGTAGATGTCTTGTACGGCTCAATTTGAAAACTACTGAATCGATTGTGAAGTCAACATGCACTACTTCACATGGAACAGTGCCACCCACCAGCGACAAACCTGGTGGTGAGGTTCATGTGATGTAACTCGCCGATCGGATTTCGTATCAATGCCTACGTCGCCAATATCATCGCAGCTCCGTCACCTTCCTCAATCAGCGCGTTTTGTATCATGTTCGCATGGTCTCGGTACATTCCACCCAGCGCGTTCAAGGCGAGGTTCTTGGCGTTATCAAAGTCTTGTTGCTTTATCGACAGTCCGTCCTTGGATTCCGCATACAGCTGAACGCAAGTCCGAACAACCGACTCGCGCGGATTCGTCGCACTTGGTGTGATCGTTGTCCAGCAGTTGTTCCGGAACTGGAGACTCTCTGTCTGGAGAAGGACCAGGTTGGATCTCACCAGCATGACTCGGTCGGCCTCCTCGTACTTGCGAAGTAGCTGGATCCCGTTAACGTGAATGGTCTGCGCTCCTCCTCTTAACTCCATCAAGTAGCTCTTCTCGACTGTGTCCGGCTTGCTCTGGCGAAGCTACAAGCACGACAAATGTGAGGCACCAGCTAACGTTACCCAGAGACGTAAAATACATCGTGTACTCACATAATTGTACGATTTCCCTCGGTATTCACGCAGAGCAGACAGATTCTCCCACAGCCAAGCGCTCGCAGCTTCCATCGAGCACGTCATCGGCGTGATTGTCGTGATTTCGACCATTTTCCCCCTGTTCTCGTTGTGTTTGACTAGCATCGTGCTGCTAGTTGAGAGCGTTTCGTGCGGTGCGAACATGAACCCGCACTCCATTCGCATGGAACTGACGACACCTTCGAGCTGTGCGATGATCACTGCGCTGTCATCATTCTGAGCAAGTGGGTGGCGAGGGCTGAGCGGGCGGCTAGTGAGCAAGTCCTCGAACCCCTACAGACATAATCCATTGCGTTAAAATCGAGTACAATTGTGCAGAGTTTCGCGAAACTTACGGGAAGCAGCGACGTCTTCCGAAGAAGTCGGCGTACAGAATTGTTCACGTGCACCTGGTTCCGCAGAAGCTCCAGCAGCTTGCGTTTGGTCTTTTCCGCTTCTTGGCGCTCCCGAAACTTGATCATTGCAGTGCTGTGCCACTTGGACTTTGCTGCGGAGTTGGGCTGCTCAGTAGTCGATTGGTCCTTTCGTCTCGAAGGACGCCCCAGGAGCTGGAGACTCCTGAGTTCATCCTCCAGCGACTCAGCCTGATCCCGCAAGGACGCAAGCTCCTCTTTCTTACGGCGCTGGAACTTGAGCGAATACCCAGACGCCCGTCGCTTCTTTTGCTTCTCATGTCTCTCGTCAGGCGTGGCTGTCGAGTCATTGCCAGACGAAGAGCTTTCTACTTCTGCACTGCTCCCGCTTACATGTAGCTCGAGTCGAGGCCACGAGTCGATGAAGGCGATCGCTTCGTGCACCGTCGCAGACTCGTCGCTCTCCAACAAGAAACTCATCCACGCGTGTCAGACAAGCAGCAACTGTAGAATTGACCAGGGAACTCAAAAAGCTTGTGCCGTAGTTACGGGGTACGGAGTTTATGTGTGCCACCTGTCGCAGACATGGTGTTGATGGCTAAGAAACAACTTTTTTGGGAACGTGAATTCGGGTAATCATCTGACCTAGTTACATGTAAATCGGCTCCATTACGATATTCTGCTGCGCTTGGATGTAATTCCGATACAACTTGCTCAGTTCCAGGAACGCGGTTTCTTGAGCAAACGAAGCGTCTTGCTTCGATGTGGGGGTTGTACCGTGGTCTACAAAGACCTGCTGGAAAGTGCGCAGAACTGAAGCGCTTCCGGGGACGTCGGTCGACGGCGTGATGAACAGCCAAGCTTCGTTGCGGAACTGCAAGTCGTACTTGGGCAGGCGCACGATATCCGCCCAGATGATGACAACCCGGTCGGTCTCTTCGTATCTCCGCATGAAATTCTGCTTTTTGAACTCGAGCATACCAATCACGCTCTGCAGCAGCAGCGTGTAGCTCCTCTCGAGAACATTCGCCCGTTTCCGCAACGGCTGCTCCACCACAAGAAACAAAATCACTACTTTTTCTTCCAACCCACCAACACAGTCAACTTGACGTACCTTTATGACGCTGAAGCACTTCCACAGCATATCACTTGCTGCCTTCAACGGACACGACATGGGCGTCGTCGATATAATCTCCACCGTTTTGCCCAGTGCCCGGTTCTGCTTCACCCTCGCCTGCACGTTAACGGACACCGTGGCATAGATCCGGTGCATTGAGTCTGCGTCTAAGTAGAGGCCCTCAACTCTCTGTTCTAGCAACTCAATGCCACTCAACCTATCGGCTAATGGCCGGCGTGGGTGCACGAAGTCCAAACCGTCCAGCACCGACGTCTTCTGCAGCAGCGTGCGAATAGCTTCGTTCACTTTGATCTGATTGGCCAGGATGCTCTTGAGCCGACAGTTGGTGTTCTCAGCCTGTTGTCGGCCTCGAAACTGCATTGCAACCCGAAGAGCTCCCTTACGCTGCGCCACAGGGTAGGTCGTGTCGGACGCTTTCTGGAGTTGCTGCAGTTGCGCATCAAGTTGCTCCGCTTGCGTCCGCAGTGCCAGAATCTCCGCCTTCTTGCGACGCTGCAGCACCGTCGAGCAACTGTTCGGGTATTTCCGACGCGGCTTGCGCTTCTTGGTGGCCTGTGAATGCTTCTGCTGTTGCTTCTGCTGCGGGGTGGCGCATCTGGCGGGCGGCGGTGAGTCGGCCCCGCTGCTATCGGTAGAGAGGTCCTCCCACGCGTCCAGGAAGGCGAGCGTCGCCTCTAGGGTGGCGCTATCGTCGATGTCGGGAAGCAGTACGTTCATAATCTGGCAAATGCAGGAATGACCAAAAGTTACCGTTGCTGTACGTTACCATGGTGCTCCTCTGCCGTACACGTATAAATTTATAACCGGGTGAGTCCATTCCGAATCGGGACTTGATCGCGTTGTACTTTCGATATATGGTCATAATCAATTTGACAGCGTAAGCACGATCATCACTCACGGGTTGTTTGATTGACCAATAGGAATAGAAAAAAACAGTGATTGGTTAAAAAGAATGTGGTTGAAGGTGAGTGGTTACATGGGGGGTTGCTGCAGTACGTTGTGAAGAGTCTGGCCCACTAGAACTTGATTGCCAACGATGGTTTTGAGTACGCGATTGGCCTCTTCAGACTTTTTCCGCTCGATGAATTCTTCCAGCGCCACTTCTAACCAATCCAAATCTGTTCGATGGTTGTTCATTGCTGCGAGTTGAGGCCGCGGTCCTTGCCTTTTGAGCTGTTCCACGTACGCCTCGAGCTCCTGGACGTGTGCGCGAAGAAATTCGAGCTCCGCTCGCTTGCGGCGTTGTAGTCCGGTGGAAGAGCTCCAGCCAGTTCGGATCCGTTTGCGCTTGGGAGGGGCAGTTGCAGACCCAGTAGCTGTGGACGTGGTTTTGCTGTCTTCTTCTGGTGATTGGAAGGCGACATCGACACTGAGCACGTCGCTCTTGTCGAAGAGGTCGCTTCCCCACTCGAACGAGTCGACGAACGCGAGTATTTCCTCAACTGTGGCCATGTCGTCGTCTTGAAGCTGCAAGGTCATGGCTGGCGCTGTGTAGCTCTAATCGCGTAAAATTGAAAGTGCAAAACATGGTCTATCCACACACAAAGTAAATAAGTAGTGAGTGACGCCAGCAATAAGGTTTTCGTCATACGTGGCGGACTTTAGCGACTGTAACCTCTCGTCTGTCCACCCGTTCTCTCAAAGTCGCGGCTTCGTTTGGTTTTTACGCGTCTGCGGCGTGAGCTGTTGCGAGGTACATGTACAACAGATCGTTCTACACTTGCGAGAGCTTTCCTGGGTGCCACGATTCTCTCGTAGAAGGGGCGGCCTCGAAGGGTTTTGCAACTTTGCGGATGATGAACTTCTCGAAGCGAGCGTGGAATCAACGGTGGACTACTGGTAAACACGCAGTCAAATTGGTGAGCAGCAGAGCGTTAGCTGTGAAGTAGATAGGAATCCTCTTGGATAACGCTTGGCGTTACTATGGTATGAACATCTCCAAGAAACATTTAAAAATGCACACTTGTTCGGAACCGTGAAGACCCGCAGATGTGGTAAACTGATTGTGCTCATTTCGTGATTATGTTGTGTGGATCGCAGTGCAAGCACCTGCGATTTACGGTTCCAATTCTGGTCATGACCGGACAAAGCATTGATCGTCATCAATAGCTTGCAGCTCTTTGTTTTGCGCCGAGTGCAGATTGCTGATCCACCACTGTGTACAGTACTGTACAATCGTTGCAGTTGCAACAGTGCAACTTTCCGAAAGATCCGAGCTTCCACTGAAAAGCACGAATTGTCTGAGCGGGTGGGAAGGACGTGGCCACTACATGTTTTTCTACGATCTTCCTGCCAAGCGCAAAGCTTTATTCTCTGTTAGCGCACAGTATTTATGGCATCGCCAACGAACTAGTGATCAAAAATCTATCGACTGAGGTGCAATCAACATGAAAGCGACACACCTCAACCTGTAAACACGTTTTGTTGCTCTTCATCGAGCACCAAATCCATCCCCTTCACAAGACCGATTACGTACACACTGAGTCAATACCCACAGATCCACAAAATAACAACAAGGGGCGACTTACGAAGACAAGGTCGCGCCGTTGCAAAACTGAGCGAAGATCCCGGACCACACGAGCTTGAGTCTCCCAAACCTCTTTAAACTTCTGGTTCCGCTGCCAGTCGTCTCGGATACTGCACGGCTGCTCGGTCACACCAAAATACATCCACTTGGGGATTCCTTTGTTCTCGCCCACACTCTTCTCTGGATCAGATATTTATCCCACATCTCCTCGTTCTGCTGCTTGACCCCCTTCAGCCGAGCCTCCAGCATCGTCACTTCGCCTCGCTGGGCAACCAGCTCGTCTTTTTTACGGCGCTGGAACGCAGTAGAAGAAGTTTCTGGGCGTCGAACCCTCTTCTTCTTCATCGATGGCTTTGGTTAGATCGCAAACTCATGTGGTTCGTGGTAAATGTAATGACTCGTTGCTGCTTCCCTCGCTGGTAAAATCGTCGTAGACGTCGATAAGTGCAAACGCATCCTCTATGATCGACGTGTCTTCATCTTCCTCGAACAACGTGCTCATAACTTAAAATTATAGATCTGACGTGAGCTGAATCCCAAACTGGAGCACAAGGGCAATCATGCTTGTCAGACGCCGTGGTCGCAAACTTTTGGATTGGTATTGGCCATAATCTGCTCACTCATCAAACGCACATATTTTTGCAACAGGGGACACAAATCTCGTGCTGACAGCGTGCCATAAAAGTTTGGGACCAGTCTTGATGCGCAGCCAAATGGGACTCTGGGACGCCACGTTGCCGATAAACTGTTAAGCTGGTTGACTTAGAGCAGTCAGGTATTCATCTTTCTGTGAGCAAAAATGATTTAAAGACGGAGTCCACACAACTGTCATGGTTTGTGCGGAGCTGGTACTCCCAAATGGCCTTCAGCTTGCGAGGCGTCAGTGATATTGCTTGATAGCTTCTGTTGGCCACGAAACCTTGCCTGAACCACCCTTCGTTTCAAAGTTGGACTTGGTTTTCCGGAAACGCTTTGTCCACTCCGCAGTGTTCTTCTTCTTGAGATACTTGAGCATTGATTCCAGTCTGTTTGCTTCCTCGCGTAAAGCAAATAGCTCTGCCGTCTTTCGACGTTGGAACGCTGTTGACGATGTCAATGGGCGCCTGGTCCGCTTCGCTTTGGGTTTTGATTCGGCAGGCTGGGATACAGGGAGTCCCCCAAGTGCTTGCGCGGCGCCAATATCGCTACCGCCCTTGAAATCGCAGGAGTCGATGAGTGCGAACGCGTCTTCGAGAATCTTGGCGTCTTCAGAACGCGCGAGGTCCATGGTGTTGAAGTCTGAAGTAATTGAAAACTAAGCAGGATGTATCACCTCCTTGCTTTGATTAGCGAATCGTGGTGTAACGTTAGTCAGGTCCATACGTGACGAATACTCTGACCCATCAGATGTGATTGCTCCTAGGTATGGTAATAGCACAAGTGGTGGGGGTCCCTGTTGTTATAATGCCGCACCATGTTGCTGTATTGCGTCCTGCAGTGTTTGTCCGGCCAGCACCTGCTTGTCCACGATGGTCTTGAGGATGCGGTTGACCTCTTCAGACTTTTTCCTCTCGATGAATTCCTCCATCGCCGCCTCTCGCCAGTCTGAAAGCGTCCGACCCTTAGCTAGTACCGCTAGTCGTGCATGCGGTACCCCGTTCTTCAGTTGCTGCACAAACGCTTCGAGCTCCTTCACGTGTCCCCTGAGGAACTCCAACTCCGCTCGTTTGCGCCGTTGCAGTCCAGTCGACGAGGTCCAGTCTGTCCGGACCCTTTTGCGCTTCGATTTTGTTGTGGAGCTCGTCGAAGTGCTAAGGGCTTGCGCTTGATCGGCCGTGGACTTTGTTGCGTTCACATCCTTCAGCGAAACGTCTGCGTCAACGCTGGTGGCGAGATTCGCAGCGAAGTCCTCATCGAACTCGAACGAGTCCACGAATTCGAGCATTTTCTGGACTGCTGTCGTTTCGTCGTCGTTTAGATGCACAGCCATGGCTCGTGTGGTGTTGGTGGTGCGAATTGAAGAGTGTGGGGGTGTTTTCTTCGCACTTCGATTGCAACAGACTGACAGCTACGTTATAGTTTATCTATTAGACGGGCGGACCTCACTTGCAAATCTGCTACCTGTGCTTGATTCATGCACAGCATGCACAAATATCGCTCTCTTTACGCTGTTTCCCTCTCGTAGGCGGATCTGCACCGACGTCAGGCTCTATTTGATCATTGCGAGGAGGTTCGCGTTGTACTTTTGAGCACAAATCAAGATCGTAATGTTGACGAACCCATGATCAACTGATGAATGAAACGCTGACCCACGATAACAAGATTAGACTCTGCTGGATATGGGTGACAGAAATGGAATCCATGTACTCGGTTTTTTCTAATCAGAGCTTCCCGAGCAAATTGCCGATGGCTTGTATCGGCAGGATTTGCCGCTTTGTACATGTATGCTCTCCTGATTTCCGTGTCCAAACTCCTGGTTGTGACGTGACCCCATCGAAATTCAAACAACAATCGACTTTTCAGTCAAGCTCGTCTTGATAAACGTGTTCTGCTTCAAGGTCTAGCAGGCAACACGCCAGGGATGAAAACGACGCCTTTCGGATAAAGTCACCCGTACCGTCTGCCGTCCAATTCCCGGTACTTTTAGGTACAGATTCCGCCTACTATCTTGCACAGCTGCACTTTTTTTAATTTCAAATAGGTTATTAGTTATGTACAATAGATATCTTATTGCAGGTCACTCAAAAGCTCCGTACAGGTTCCCTTCGCACTGGTGACTTCTGCTGATCGGCCTCCTCCGGAAAGATGACTCCTTGTCTTACGGAAACAGTTTGATATGGTGCTCGCCTTCATCTTCACTCAGACACCGGGAGATTTGAAATTCGGACCCTAAACCTCCTAAAACCGATATATACCTCGTATTGATTTTAAAGGGGTATAAAAAGACCGTGTGTACAAATTGGGACCTGCTGGGATTTCGAAATACCGGTGGAATACTGTCTACAAATCAGTTTGAAGTCACTTGGCTGTGAGCTTCATTAAAAAGAAGCCCCTGTAAGAGAACTTGACACCGTCTGTCAAGTGACAAGTCCAACATGGCCGCCTATCACTACGGCGAACACGTACATAGCAGTCGCAATCACCTCCTTCGGGTCGCTTGAGATTTTCACGAGGTTCTCGCCGTACTTCTCTTGGAACGTCTTATTCGGCAGCAAGCTCGGCATTCGAGCGAACGAGGTAGACCCCCACCACCACCACCGTCGTGCCCAAGCCCTTCATCGCCTTGCGTAGGATCTCGGTCTCCCACCTACTCCAGAGGCTGGCGAGCATCATGAGCAGAATTGCCAATCGCGGAGAATCACAAACCGGTATGCCTGCATTGAACCGGTATCAATTTCACTTTTTCCCAGGGGCTTCCCACTGGGCATCCCGGATAGTCCCAGGTTTTTTGGTATCCCTGAACACGCCCCTGTCCACGCTTTGCTTGATGAAAAGGCGTTGTCAATCGCGCTTAAGTCATTGTCGCAGTCTCTATACGGCAACTCCTGCTCGCCTGCTCTTTGCATTTCGACCAACCACAATTTCTTCGTGATTGCACCTGCAGATGGTTTGAACTGTACACTCTACATGTACCATGTAATGAACAGCATAATACATGTAGGCTAGTGTCATCTAGTTTCTAGGTACATGTATGAACAGTACAATGGGCTACTAGTACAGTTCATCTATTTTCTAGGAGCTGCGGTCGTGCAGTTGCAGATGCAACTGCTTTGCTCATCGTGACGCCAGCTCTATCAGAAAACCGAACTCTAATGATGTGTCTAGCAATGGACTACACATGTAATCTATACTGTATCTTTGATACGTGTATGAAGATGCATCCTGACCAATACCTTCGACTCGCCTTTAGCGCTTTCGACAAGTTGACCACACCGGCAGCTGAAAATCCTTTGCCCCAGGATGCATTCATCATCGTCACTCGGTCTATGATGACGATGATGAAGTTGATCCATGCAGTACAACATGTCAATCAGAATGACTTCACGAAGCTGGCTCTATTTACTCGAAGGTGGTGAAGGAGTTGGATACAAAATTATGAACCCGCAGTAGAAAACGACTGAGGTATAACTCGCTCCGCTACTGTCAGAGTGCACGAATCACGCGAGCATCGGCTAAGTTACGCCAGCACTCTCCACACGAGTTCTTTACGGATATCGTGCTAGGCAGGCCGCTCAAGTTGCGCCGTAGCGGATAGTTTCCTTTAATATGTCCAATGTATTGCTAAGATCCGAAAGTTACGCTTCAAACTTAGAGAACACCAAGGATGTCCTATTGCTCAATTGACACGGCTCAACATAGATATCCAGCTAACGCAGAACGTTACATTGTTGGTGCAGCTCGCACGACCAGTACCAACAACTAAATTTCTGCAGTCTCTGGTGTAGCTCGTAGAACGCCGCTATTTGTTGAGACTGATCAAAATAGTCGTAGGAGACCACAATATAATCGTGGACAGTGATGCTGACCGGAACGCGCGAGCTGTTCTGAGAATTGCGTCGGTTTAGTTTGGAAAATGTGGTAGTTCAAGGGAAATAATTGCTGTCGGACTGGTGCACGTGACCAGAAATTTTCATTTATAAGGATAAATCGTGCTACACTACAATACTTGGTGCTGGCGCCGGCACTGTGATACGCCCCGCTTTCTCCATCAACGTGTTCTGTTGGGCTTGGAAAGCCTTGCGGAATGTGTTGCTCAAACTGCCCATTACAATGTTTTGAGCGTCCGAGATGTCTTGAGCACTAGCTTCAAGGCCGTCGTCGCGGTCGATGTAGAGTTGCACGACGATCTCAACCACAGAGAAGCTCGAGTCGATTGCTGAGGGCATGACTGTCATCCAACATTCATCTCGGAACTTGAAGCCTTTGGTAGGCAGCAGCATACGCTCTGCAGCGACGAACACAGTTCGATCCACCTCTTCGAACTTCTCCATGTACTGCAGTCCATTCAGCTCGAGCATCCCCGAGGGACTGCGCAAACACAGCACAAAGTTCTTCTCGTGGGTGTTGGGGTTCGTACCCTTCATCTGAAGTAGTCAAATTTACAGGTCGTGAGTCAAGAGCAGAATCGCCGTTAATACAGGCATGAGGACGTACATATTTATACACCTTGTCCGGGTATTCGCGGAACGTAGTGAGCTCCTTCCACAAGATCTCGTTGGCCTCCTCCACAGAGCACGACATGGGTGTTGTGGTGATAAACTCGATCATTTTTCCTCGTCGAGCGTCGTGTTTGATCTTCATATCACAACTGATAGCAGGACACTGGTTCGTCCGCGTGAGCTTGGACTTGGACTCCATATACAAACGCTTCACAGTCGCTTCCAACTCTTTAAAAACGGCGCTGTTGCTGTCGACTGAGGACGAATCAGTGTCGTCGCCTGATATGAGAAGCGGCTCCAGCCCAGGAAGTGTGGATAGCACGTAGTCCATGCCCTAAACAGTCACAAATAACTGGGTAAGAATCAACCCTCGAATCATCCACAGGCCAACACTTACATGAAGAACCGAGCGCTTCTGCAGCAGCCCACTCAACGCCCCGTTCACCTTCTCCTGGTTCTCCAGGATGGACTTGAGTCTGCGGTTCACCTTCTCGGATACCAGTCGTTCTTTGTACTGCGCGATGGCCATCTCGCGCCAAGTGGCCGGCGGCTTCTGGGTCGTGTCCTTGACCACGAGCGCGCCGTCGTTATCGGACGTCAGTTCTGTATCCATCTCGAGCACGATATTCCCCGGCAGGAATTTGCTCTTCTTGAGCAGATCCACCTGCGTCTCTAGCTCCTGTGCCTGTTCCCGAAGTGCCTGAATCTCGGCCTTTTTCCGCTGCTGAAGTCTCGTCGAGGAGCTCGCGGCACTTCTCGTCCGCTGCTTCTTGGGACTCGACGCACTGTCCGACAGTTTCCGACGTCGAGGAGCTGCTCGCTTCTTCGGTTTCGGAATCGCCGCCGCTTTTGGCGTGAGAAGTTCCGCCGGCGTTACCTGATGCAGAGCTTCCAAGGGCGAGTTGTATAGAGACCCGGCTCCGATCAAAGCGTCCGTGAAAGATTGCTCATTGACGTCGCAGGTGTCGATGAAAGCCAACGCTTCCTCGAGCGAGATGAGGTTGTCGTCTTCAGCCACTAGGACTTCCATGCTTCTGCGTCAAGATGAATAATGTGCTCACCAGACACGTTATAGCTGTCCGAGGAAACGACCACAGCGAGGTATCTGAGTGTCCGTAATACACAAACTTAGTACAGTATTAAGATCTATTTCAGTGAGTGCGTCCCACTGTTTCAATACCCCTGGTTATATGATTATGACAGTAAAATGAATATGCTAATACTGAACTTAATACGCATGCATGACTTTAAATCCCTGTGAAATCGCTTGATTATCATACCACGTTTTATGAGAATGACATCTGTACCAGTAATACTAAAGAGATCAACAGCCGGGATAGACACTCATGTAGGTAGGCACAGTCGGTGCATGTTGACGGGGTCCTAGAAATTACGCGGCACTTGTGCCGATCGAGGACGTGATCCTTATGGCTTCGAGCCAGTCGCTGCATCGCCTCACCTTGAGTGGATCGCGGGACAGGGCTTGATGTGAGCGACAAGCACCTGGTGGCGCTTTAGTGGCACCAGGTGATCCCGAGAGTCAGACACACAGCAGAGCCTCGAACGCTTGCCCACGAAAATTCCAGCTTGCCAGGAGCGAGCCGGGTTTAGGATGGGGCGGGGATGCTGGAAGACACCGCAGCAATGGAGGTCCATGTCGATTCCAATGTCGGGGGTGGCAACTTCGTCGGTTTGGTTGATGGACATATTTTAATTGACGTGTAGTCACCGATGACTTGTAGTTGTGCGCTACGTATTTAGCTCGGCTCGTGACGAAATCGTCAATGGATATGTCGATTACGACCAATGGATGCAGCATGCTTGCTTGAGCTCTACGAGGCGACCACACACGCAAAGTAATCTCAGACAAACGATAGATTGTTTTTAATCCAACAACCACAATAAACAGCTCAGCAAGAGGTGAGTTCCAGCAGTCGGCTCTGCTCGCCTTGCCAGAACTGGCGCATGAGTCTACCAAACGCGCCTAGAACGACTTCTCGACCATAACGAATATCTTCGGGGGAAACATCGTCTGCACCCCCTGGCGACTCCAAGTACAACTTGAGATACGTGTGCATGACGCACGCGTTCGAGGGGTTCGTCTCGGACCGAACGAAGACAGAGTGAGCCGTGGTGCGGACTCGGAGGTTCTTGGTGGTCATCTGCATGGCATCTGACCAAATAATAATGACCCGGTCCTCCTCCTCATATTTCCGGAGGACGTGCAGCTTGTGGAAATGGCAGGCTGCGCTGTTTCGGAGCGGTAGTGTCAGGTTGACATTTGTTTCTAGTGTGTCGGGCTTGCGACTTCGATCCTGTAAGGAAGTACGACACAGAAAGTTAGAAACTCGTGACGTGCTGACTGCTACCTACTCCAAGATCATCGACGTACTGAGGTGTTTTCGAGATAGCTCCATACATTGTTGAACGCAGCTCTCATGGACCAATCCAAGGCTGTTGTAGTCACAAATTCCATGACGTTGGCCTTGCACTTCTCGTCGTACGTGGTCTGGGAAGAGTTGTATATCATGGAGTTTTCTCGTGGCTGAAACGTTTGGCTGAAGTCCCGATACCCATTTTCCACTTCATCTTCCAGTAGATCCGTGAGCAGAATGGAGTTGTCCACGGTCAAGAACGAGTCTTGAGTTCTTGGGGACTCGAATGTTCGCACAAAGTCCAACCCCTAAGCAGCACAACATTAAACAACATGAACAGCAAGCAGCATGTCACCCATTTACTCACGTTAAGCACATTCCGCTTGTGTAGAGTACAACCCAGCTTGTTGGAAATCTTCCACTGCTGCTCCAGCATCCCCTTCAACCGTCGATTCATTTGCTCCGACTGATGTCGTTGTTGATACTGCATGATCGCATGGCGATGCCATTCAGACAAGTCCTCGTCGTCCTGCACCGCACCTTCGCCTGCGTACGCGACCGCTTTATAGTTACGAGCTCCATTGCTGTCCACTGCCTTCCTCAACTGATTCAAAAAGGCCCCTAACTCGGTCACTTCGTCACGAAGCGTCTGGAGCTCAGCCTTTTTGCGGCGTTGCAGCACCGTAGAGGAACTCGCCGCACTCCGCATCCGCTTCTTCATCGGTGGTGAAGGAGATTTGATTGGGCCAGCTACATGTCGTTTCTCAACCGATGGCGCCGTGGGACCCAACATCATTGAAACCTGTTCAACGTCCAGCAGATCGTCGATGTCTTCTAGCATGAACGAGTCCATGAAACGTGGTACCATGGCACTAGACTGCAAGCCCTCGCCTTGGCGCCCGTCATCACAGAAGTCGATGAACGCCAGCGCCTCGTCAAGCGTGACCAAGTCCTCTCCACTGCTCGCCGTGATAGTCATCGGGAGTGACGACGGCCGACGATGCCAACAACTTGGCGGTATAATAGCGGCGAAAGTCGGTTGGATGGTGAACCAGAAGGTGCTCCAAGTGCAACAAGTGCTTAGAGTATGCACATGTTTGCTTGATCTCTGATTACCCAGTTTAAAATGCCTCGACGCAGCGGTAAGCAACGTACGACACGTGGGTGCCCAACAGGTGGTGACGTGAGCCCCACTCCGTCCCAGGTGGCCAAATAGTTGATACCAGGAATTGTAACACGAGCACATTTGCTGTCATTGCTCAGCTAATATTAGACGTACGGAGCTGTAACGGCCCGCAAAATGATGCAGGGCGTCAGCGCTAGCGACTGCAGTTAGCTTTATACGCTGCCGTCCACCAGAAGAATGGTAAGAGGCAAACGACTAAGTGATGCTGAGCGGGATATGATCGTGAGCGCATACAAATTCTTCAAAAATCAGCGGCAAGGAGACCCCGAGGCGGCAGGGCGAACGCGCAGAATGGTTCACCAGTGTATTGGGACGCCAGAGGCCACAGTAGGTCGCGTCTAGAAGGCGTATCAGGACCGCGAAAGCTCTCGTGTAGCCTCGGATGCAATGGTTGGGCTCCGAGGCTCCGTTGACACGTTTACAGGCAGACCCGTGTTAGAATAGCAAGTTATGATCGGCATCTTTGCTCAGCCACACTAAAGGCTGTACAGTATTAATAGTGTCGAAACACAAAGTCGTATTGTTGACGCTGACAATTTAGTGGGCCATGATCACATGGTTGTCGTTTCCTTCTGCAGTGACTCAAAAGTTGTTGCTTAGATCTTTCACCATGTCGGTCGATACAGAATGATAGAATAGTTCGATTATGAGCAACTCTGTCTGCATCGTTGTCTACTGTAGTTACACTGTTGCCCGCAGTGAGACCCGGTCAGTGCACGCATCATTCGGGTGACTGGTATTGCATCAATAGCAATTGGGTGCCTTCACCACATTCCAGTGCAGCTTGAGCAGTGTGTGAAGAACGCAATCATTTGCAGAGACTGCCAAGCTGGAACCTGTTCGAATCGAACTTCGATGACAACAGGAGTCCTTCTCCTGCAACTTAGGAAGGTAGTGCAGCTTGCTGAAGTGCACGGGGTGCTCGCGGTGCTTCATTATTTTACTTGGAAAGGTACAAACTGAAGAAAATGTTAGCAGTTTTTGGCGTGAAAAGCTTGCTAAAACAAAGGTTTACCGGTAAGCACGAGTCGAGTTTGAGGAAAGCATCAACGGAATAGAACAAGTCGTGAGTGCGTGGCGCCTGACAAATGCAGGCCATGTACAATTAGCAACGCAAATAAAATTCGCAGAGCACCACTACTGTACCAGGCCATGACGTAGTAGACCGGCGTAGGTGTGTGTTCAGGCTTTGTCTTGTGGTAGAGCAACTGTTGCAGACGTTCACTTGGCGATTAACGATCTCTTTCACCCGAAGAGTAGTTTATTCGGATCCACTCCAACATACTCTCGTCATCCTCGAGGACAGTTAAATCGCTGCTGGACCAGTTTTTTAGACCGCAGTTGAAAAAGGAGCCACCCGTTCTCCTTAACGCCATAATGTCTCAACCACCATAGTGTCTGAACCTCAGTTTCGCTGCGTGGGCTGTTCGCACGCACTTCTTCTTGTTTTGCGGCGCTCGTTTCAGGCTCGGGTATTTTCCGAGCCCTGGTCCTTGTGTGGCTCAGTTCCCAGCAGATCTGTCTATTAAAATACTTTAACGCAATAGTGTTCGGATTCCAATTGAAAAATGTGACTTGATGTTTGCATGTGAGTTTGGCCCTTGGGTAGCCAACACTTGATCAAAGTCTTTTCACAGCTGCATGGTGGAGTTTACGACGCTTTCAATCCGCATTGCTTCTTGTTTATTTACTTTCTTTCACATCTGCCCGATAAGACAAAGTGTTCTCATCGCTGAACTTCCTTTGTGGAAGTGAAAACTCACCACTCAAAAATGCAGGAGCATGACCCACTTGGGCCGGATTTGTTTCGTGGTTGGTGGGCAGGGCATTACGGAGCTCAGTTTGGATATAAATGCTTACCCCAATGAACTCTCCGTCAATACGCGTACCCCAACGAAAGCGTCAGCATATTTATGAAGTAATCATCCTTAATTATCGTAAGAAGCACCACATCAACATTAGTACAACACACACTGCAACATTTTGCTCGGATACAATGAATATTTTTTACTTGTACAATGCAGCATTTTGAGCGGATACAAGGTTAGCACTCTCGAGTACCATGTTTTGGAACGACTGCCAGTACATTCGGATCTTCATGGCCATGGCGCCCAGAACAATATCTTGGGCGTAGGCTACGTCCTCGGGCCGAAGAGAGAGAGTCGCATCGCTGCTGTCCAAGTACAGCTTCAGAAGCGACCGCGACTCAGCCTGATTGGGGTTTTCCGTGGAGCGCGTAAGAAGAATCAGTCCTTCGGTTCGAAAGTGGAGCTCTCTCTTCGTCGGAAGAACCATGGTGTCCGCCCAAGACACCAACATCTGGTCATCGTCTTGGTATTTACGCATGAAGTGTAGCTTCTCGGTATTGATGGCACCTTGCCGGCTTGGCATTGTCATAACAACCTTCTTCTGCAGAGAGTTGGGTTTAGCTCCCAATGACTAGAAGAAAAGGAGAAGAAAAAAGACCAAGCGCAGCAACACCAGTAAGTAAAGTCGGTTGGAGCTGACAAATATTGACTGCGTACCCTGTCACTTTGGAAATTTCGCCACAGGAAGTCACTGGCGTCCTGGAGGGAGCAGCTCAACGGTGTGGCTGTCTCGAACACGATCGTCTTGGATTTTCGTCTTTCATCATAATTGCACTTCATCGAGGCGTTGACTGATGTCGTCTCATGCATCGACTCAAAAATGGAGCTGGCACGAAGATAAAGACGTTCGGAAGTAGCCTCCAACTTGTGCATCCACGCATCGACAGGATGGACGCCAGAAAACACCTCGCCAAATCTAGGCACCTCACAATGCGCCAAGTAATCCATGCCCTGTACATCAAATAAGTGAGTATTAAATACATGCAAGCTACATCTGCTGACTCTGCACTACTTACATATAGCACAGCTCGTTTCTGCAGGACTCCGGCCAATGCCTCGCGAACCTTATTGTGGTTCTTCAGAATAGCTTTGAGGTGTCGATTGACTTTCTCTGCTCGTAGCCGTCGTCGATATTGCTCAATTGCACGGCTGTGCCATTGGTTCTGCATCGATGTCTCGACTACTCCAGCAGGAGACGCACCCGCGTGTTTTACCTGAGCCAGAACGTCCTGCAGCTCCTCCACCTGGTCACGTAAACTCGCCAGCTCTGCACGTTTCCGTCGCTGAAGTCCAGTCGACGAGGTCTCTGCACTTCTCACTCGGCGCTTTTTCAAAGGTTTTGACGTTGTGTCCTGCGGAATTTCAGGAGCTGTGTGTTGGTCGCTTTCTGCCGGGACATCTACCAAGTCGAACAAGTCGTCAAGCAGAGGGACGTCATCCAGGGCGCTGCTCTCGTCCGTCGTATCGACCGAGTTTTCCCCACTGCAGGCCTCGATGAAGGCGAACGCCTCTTTCAGAATAGACTTGTTGTCGTCGGCTTCAAAGAAACTCATTAGGAACAGAGAAACAATCACCAAATGGCGGGAGGGAGGTCCATGGGTGGACTTGATTATGGGATCTCTGTGATTATGCAGGCCCCCTCGGTGTGGACCACACACACAAAATACTGTGCCAGACAACTCCTTAGACACCAGAAATCAAACACTCAAAAATATGGTAAATTCCAACATGGCAACAGACTAACCATAGCGGTACCGACAGCAAATCAACTTTTATCAAACAGTGTGGCTGGTCGACCGTTTCAGTAGGCGGGTATGGAAGCGTGGCTCTGTTGTGACGACTCGACGCAGTTGGCTTGGATCCTCTGGAAGTTCGACCACATCAGGTCGCCCAAATGCTGCAAAACGAATAGCTCTGTCGGGTTTGTGCCTTGCGCCTCAAAATCCGACAGCGAGAACTGCTCTGAGTTGATTTCGGGGGTCAACCGGTAGCGCGACTGCAACAGAGTCCCTGTGGAGGACCTTGTGACTAGAATAAAGCCCTCTTCGCGGAATCCCATCGCCGTATTCGTCGGGTGGTCACACACCAGCGACGAGAACGTGAACAACAAGCGATTTTCTTCCTCGTGATACCGAGACAGCGACAACGTGCTCAGCTCGACAGCCATGTCCTGGTCGCGCAACTCAAACTCGGTCTCCTTCTTCGTCCCCTGCTCAGTCATGTATTTCCTCTATCAAAGCAACAGCATAAAAGGGTTAATCAACCATTTCAAATACAACTTTCAGTCCAAAACTCACATAGTTATTGTAGTGGCACGTCTTCAAGTCCATCATCGCCTTCTCAGTCTGCTTTAGATCCAAATGGGTCACCACGGCCGACCTTAACTCGACGTACGGCATGTCCGTCTCTGCATCTCGTCTCACTTGGACGCCGGTCGAAAGATCTACCAGAATGTGGTCCAGCGACTCAAAAGTCGTCGTTACGTCCAAGTACAACCTGCCCAATCTGGCTGAAAGTTCCTCATAAATGGCGTCGTTCAAATTCGGCACAAAGCCCTCGAGCACCGACGGCATCGTGGGCAAAGGCGTCCTCAATGCCTCTTCAATGTGCACCACCGCCGTCACGTTGCTCAAAACCTCCTGCACGGCCTGAGCGACTTTACTTTGTCTGGTCAGCACATTTTTGAGCTCTTTGTTGCGGTCTTCACTCCCTTTTCTCAATTGCCTCTCCAACTGGGCCTTGTTCATCCAGAGCTGCGCCACCTTGTGCTTTTGGGTCTTATCCAGCTTTTGACCCAACTCCCGGCTCGAAAGTGTCCAAACGCTATTTTTAGCACTTGGCTCTTTCAGCTCTTTCAGCTTGGTCTCCAGCGCCGTCACTTGAGCACGTAGGGCCAAAAGTTGGGCCTTTTTCTTATGCTGGCACCGGCGCGAGGCTGCGGCCTTGCGCGTCTTGCGGCGGTCCTCGGAGCTCGGGGGCGGCGAGTTCTTACCGTCGTCGCTGTTGCTGCTCGTGGAGGTCGTGGCGTCGCTGTCGAACGTGTCGATGAAGGCCAACACGTCCGAGAGCGTGGGCTCCAGCTCGTCCAGCGGCAAGAAGCTCCCCATTTGCCCGATTAATGAAGAATGAGGAATGACGGTACGGGTAACGTTGCGACCCGCAATTCATTTTAGTGCCTTTACGACTGGAAACAGTGACGTACTTGCCAAGTTCTTATATCCAGAGGCGACACGTCGCCTACTGATTGGTGAACTTTCGTATGCTTCACAGTGTAGGAACATGTAATGCATTACCGGTAGCGAGGGGAGCCGGCCTTGCTGCCCAGTCCAGACATGGGAAGGTCTGTCCGTGCAGCTCTCTCAAGTCTAACCTAAAGCTCTGTCAGGCACATTGTACACCACCTACGCAATTGCCTCCGTCGTACGCACTTCAACATTGTTCTCATGAAACGAGGAGGAGGAAGAAGAAGAACGCTGATGGAGTCCCAACAACCCGTTGTTCGCTGCTGAGGAGCTACCCGCCACGTTCAAAAATGCTATTCTTGGCGGACCTCCCAGCGCGGACGTAAGGCTGGCGGAGAATGCTGCGTCGACTCGAGAGCTGGTCACGTCATACGACCTGCATAACGAGACCACCGTCCAAGTTTGCTTCACGACAAGACGTAGCAGAAAAGTTTACTATTAATAGTGTCACCGTCTATCTGGAGGTGGGGAGGGTTGCATGGCGATAGCCAGTGTGAGCTGCCAGCACCTGCCATAGGCTGCGCCTGCGGCCCGCAGAGAGGAGTGTTGCCACTTTGGTAAGTAGAGTCCAGCGGACTCGCACAAAGATGCCCTGCGGAGCCCACGAATGTGCAAAGCAGCGCATGTAGAGAGAGAGCCTGAGTTCTAGAGGCACGCCTGTGGTGTGCCCATCTAGATTTGCTATCTGTATGCTTTAATCTATAGCTTGGGAGGTGTGTGAGCGCAGCGCGCACCTGGTGGCGAGGGCACGTTTACTTCCGAATCTGCCGCGCAGACCCCAGACCCTCTTCGCCAGCACCACCGCCCTGTCGAGGCCTTTTGCCCGGCACGAAAGTGTTGACTGAGCCTTCCATCAAGTCTTCCCTGCCTGTTGACCTCTTGCCCTACAGTCAAGCACCTGAGGCCGCCATGCAACTGAGGAGCTCAGCTGTAGGCAACCAGCAAGAAGACCCGGTTCGCCCTGACCAAGGCGCGATTACTGATAGATCACTGGTTATGAGCCCAAACTCGGATGGCGAAGACAACGAATCGGCAGGCGTTGGTGAGTGTGATCCGTCCGACGAGACACCTGCAGCAAGCATCGGATTGAGTAGACAACCGGTTACTACCAGTACTGGCAGCACGCCATGCGACGGGTCGCGCTCTCTCGCACCCCAGGAAATTGTGAGGCTTCTCAGCGACCTCCAAGCTGTAGGGCCTTACCTTCAAACGGTTTTGGCGGGTTTGGCCAGCCAGAATCATTCCGGAGCCGTCACTCGAACAAACCAACTCCCAGACGGATCAAGCCCGAGCTCAAGCTCAAGCGAGAGCGCAGGAGAGCCTGCAGAAGCAACCCAGGGAGAGCGTCGTGGCCGTCACAGCATTCAAGGTAGCCACCGCAGCGTCAACCCGAGTCGAAGCCGTAGTCGCGACAACCGCCAGAACGGCGAGGGCAGCAGCAGCCGCCGCCCAAGTCGAAGCCCAAGTCGTACGAGCCGCACGAGTGGGGTTAGCCACCGCAGCAGCGTGAGTCGCCACAGCGGAGCGAGCAGCCGGCGTAGCCAAGGACGTGGAGACGCGCGTGGCACCAGCGGTGCCCACAGATCAAGTCGCAGTCGCAGCAATAGTGCAGAGAGCCGCCGCTCTGGTAGGATCGGCATCCGTACGCGTGGAAGCGGGACCCTCAGGTCAACGCCGAGCGAACGCGACTCGTCGATCATCATGGAACTGCAGCCACATGCCCATGACCGCTATCGTGATAACGAGCTCCTGCAATTCACCAAGGCGGTAATGAGACCTCTCCACAAGCAAGAGCAGTACAAGCAGTGGTTGCTCCAGGTGCAGCTGGAGTTCGCGAACAACATGCTGTCCCATATTACCTTTGGCGACGAGCGTTATGATGGGGAGCTGGCTCTGAAGCGGCCCAAGTACGCCGACTGGTACGCCATGCGGCGCAACAAGGCGTTCTCGGCCATATCGGGGTCGCTGAGCGACAGCCTGCGCGAGGACTTCGGCGTGTCGGACCTGATGATGCATGTGGATGGACCACGCTTGCTGCTCGACAAGATTGACAGGTTCTTCACCTCGCCGAGTGGTCAGAACTACCAGTACGCCAAGCGAGAGCTGCACAACCGTGAGCTCCAACCACGGGAGGGCGTTAAGGTCTACATTCGCGAAATGGAGCGGATTGTACGCCGCATTTGGCAGGAGGGTGGCACCATTCCTGACTGGGAGCACGCGGACATCCTGATGGCCAACGTCAGGCCCGTATACCCCAGTGTGGCGGGCGATCATGCTATCTGGGTGGGCACCCACGACCGCACAAAGCTCACTGTGTCGGGCGTGACCGCCAAGCTTATGGCAATCGAGCAGTCGCGCAACCGCAAGGAACCAATTGACAAGGTGTCAGCTCCAGGCAAGTTGCCCAGCGGGCAAGCGCTTCGAGTTGCAGCAGTGAACCAAGAGCGACAGGGGCGAAGCAATAAGCGAAAGCACAACCACAGAGTGAATCGGATTCAAGAACAGAAGAAGAAGTTTCCGTGCGGCAACTGTGGAGAGCTAAATCATTGGTATGCTGAATGCCCTCTCAAGCTGAAGCCTGAGCTGCAGAAAAAGAAGGACGAAAGAGAGGCTCGCAATCGTCAACGTGACACGCGAGGAGCACTGGTAGCTTCCGTGCACTCGCCACCTTCGCTAGAACCGGCAGAGACGCATAAACCGCAGACGGATCTGTGTACGGCAGCGGCGAAGAAGGCTGTCCTCGAAAACGCGTGGCGTAACTACGTGTACGAGTCATCGAGCAGCGACTCAGCGATCTCTAACGACCTACTGGATGCCTCGCAAGCTAGTGCACAGGAGAGGGACACTGCCATGGCCGCTGCAGTGCCAATGGCGGCGCAGTCCCTGCGCATTGTGGAGACCGAGTGTACACCTGCTATTGGAGAGCTTCGGGGTGGAGACAACGAAAGTGCAGAGCCATTGATCGTGCAGGCGATGGTTCAGCATGAACAGCTAAGCAACGATGTGCCACCACGACCTGCTGTCCAGCCTGGAATGCCAGGGCCGCGTCCCTTCTCGAACGCGCCGCCCAGCTGGATGGTGGCGCATGTGCGGAGCAAGGGTGGGCGCCAGAACCGTAACTCGCGCACACGCTCGCCCACTCGCGACAGACGAACGTCGCACTCGCCAGCTCGCGACAGAAGGACATTGCGCTCGCGCTCGGTTGGACATAGAAGATGTGCCCAGCGCTCGCGTTCGCGTTCACGCTCGAGTGGACGGGGTAAACGGACACACCGTTCGCACTCGCGATCGGTGGACTATAGCAGACAGCGCAGTCGCTCACGCGCTCGCCGCTACCCGGTTAACTGGGTGATGTCAATGCACAACGCAATGAACGAGATGATGCCGTACGACCCTGCGTGAAACACCGTGTTCTATCCTGTGCCGGTGATGCAGCAGCTTCACCAACAGCCGCAGCAGTTACAAGGAGAATTCTGCCGGTCGACTCCGCCGGCGTTCCACGGACCATCTCCACCGGGTTACCACAACATGCTGCCGCCTCGTCAGTTAAATGGGCCACCGCGTGCCTACGATAGGTCTTCACCTCGCCATATTGATGCGCCTCTACGAGGCTATGCTGGACCAACGCGCGGGATTGCTGGTCCACCGCATATGCCACGCATGCCTTCGCGCGATTGGCATGCTGAGCCGCGGCGCTACCAGTCGCCTCCGAGAGGCTTGCGCTCACCGCCGAGAACGGCACCACTGCGTGGAGATGATTGGCGTGAAGACCGACGTGATGAGAGAGGTCAAGGACGTGACCAGCACCGTGGGCCGGAGGGACGAGGTTATGGATTCTACGCCGTTCATGACCGTGCAAGCGACTACTGCGCAGAATTTTTCTGAGTGGATTCTGGACTCGGGCACCCAGATCCACATCTGTGGTGATTTTAGCGCCTTCACGGCCCTCACGCACGACGCGCACCGCCGCTTGGATTTTGCTAATGGCTCGTCTGAGCACACGACGATGTCTGGTATTATGCGTTTGCCCATGCAGGCGAGGGCCAGGGCCAAGACGGAGGAGCTCAATTTACGGGACGTGGTATACTCTCCGAGCGCCGCAGTCAACATCATCAGCCTAGGGCAGCTTCAGTTGCGGGAGGGTTTTCGGTTGGTGGTGTCCGATGACCAAAAGACTGCGCACTTGTTGCAAGGTGAGCAGGCTGTCACATTCAAGATGCGTGGCGGTATCTACCGTTTACGTATGCCGCGAGCGACAAGCCGCCTCGTTGCCGGAGTCCGCGTGCGCCCCGAAGCCAATATGGAGAAGATGCAACTTCTGCACGAGCGTTTTGGACACCTGGGTATGGATAGTATCCACGCGATGACGAGAAACAAGGTAGACATTGGGGAAAAGCTTAGCACTGCTGCTTTGAAGACCTATGACTGTGTTGCATGCATGACATCCAAGTCGCGTAAGATGCACTACGCGCGCTTGCTGAACCGCGAGTCCAAACCATTGCAGGTTCTGTCAATGGACATCTGTAGTCTCAGCGAACCAACTATCCTGAAGCAGACCATGTTCCTGTTCGTCATCGACGAGGGAACGCGCTTCAAGTGGTGCTATCTCCTCTCTGCAAAGAGCGAGGCAGCCGAGCACGTCGTCATTCTGCTGCGCAGTCTGCGGACAGAGTTTCCAAATCGTGCAGTCCAGCGCATCCACTCCGATCAGGGCGGAGAGCTCATGAGTGACTCGCTGCGCGACGCCTGTCAAGAGCTTGGTGTTAAGCAGTCCTAAACCAATGCATACTCACCGGAGGAGAACGGCATTGCTGAGCGTGCTAATGGCGTTGTGCTGCCACGCATACGAGCACTGCTTACGGCCACGGGCCTCCACAATCAGCTGTGGGGTGAGGCACTCCTGCATGTTGTGTACACGATCAACCGGTTGCCGACGCGGGCGCTTGGGATGACCTCTCCGTACGAGGCGCTACATGGAAAAACACCGGATCTGGGACGCCTGCGTGCGTGGGGATGTGTCGCACACGTGCGAATCCCTCCCGAGAGCAGACAACAGAAGGAAAAGCTGGAAGCACGGGCAAGATTAAGCTTATTACTGGGCTACAGCCTCGATACACACGGCTACAAGTTCCTGGATCTACAGACCGGCCAAGTGGTCACTGCGCGGGTCCAGAATGTTCACTTCTACGAACAGTTCACAGCGGCGTTGAACTATGTGGACGCGCTGCTCGAGAACGTGTTCAACGGTTGCGATCAGCTGCTGCCGACTGATGTGCCTGTGGCTGCGGTGAAAACTGACATGCTTTCGTACGTGCCGCGCACGCCGAGCATGGACGCCGATGCAAATGGAGGCAAAGCTGGCGCACAACCCGCGGTTGTGCCTGAACCTATGACAAGGCTATGGACTCCTGACAAGCCACCAGCTTCCAGAAATCTAGCCGGAAAGCGTAAGCAGGGACCATCGCACTACGGAGACGCCGCACCAGTGAAGCAGCGGGGCCGTGCCACTCCGAAGCCAACCCAGCACAAGACGCACGGTGGAGATGCTGACTACGTGCCGCCTGCGGCGACGAGTAAGCACACGAGCATGCCACCACCAGCTCGAAACCTGCGACCTCGGCGAGCTACTGCGCGCAAACAATCCTACGCCCAGTACCACATCGTGATGGACAATGACGTGCCCGTGCCTACGACTCACAAACAAGCAAGACGGAGCCCGCAGTGGGGGTCCTGGGAGGCTGCGATGCGATCAGAGCTGGCCTCACTGGCCGCGCATCGAACGTGGCGCCTCGTGTCGCGCACGTTGGCGCGTGGCCATCCCGTCATTGAGTGCAGATGGGTATTTGCGTTAAAGCGCGATGCGCAGGGGCGCATCAAGCGCTTCAAGGCCAGACTAGTTATCCACGGTTTCAAGCAGCGGTGGGGCGTCAATTACACGGAGACGTATGCACCCGTCATCCGCTTCGAAACTATACGGGCTGCCATCTACTTCGCTATGCAGCGAGGGTGGGAAGTGCTTCAGTTTGACGTGAAGACGGCGTTTCTCTACGGGGACCTGGACGAGATCATTTTCATGGAGCAGCCGCCAGGCTTTCAGACCGAAGGACTCGGCCTCGTATGCAAGCTCCTGAAAAGCCTATACGGCTTGAAGCAGGCATCAAACATTTGGAACCGGACACTGCATGTGAAGTTGATGGCACTGGGCTTCGAGCGCCTTGAGAGTGACTATGGTCTCTGCAAGCTAGAGAGCAAGGGCGTGGTAGATTTGCTGCTTACCGTCTATGTGGACGACCTGTTGATCATGGGACCGAGTGCCCGATGCGAGGCTGTGGCTACTGAGCTCCGGACGGCGTTCGAGCTCACGTCCCTCGGCCCAGTCAAGTTCCTGCTCGGCGTGGAAATACTCATCGACCGCCCGCGGCGCCAGGTGACGTTCACGCAGCGACAGTACGTGGTGGATGTACTCCGCCGCTTCCACATGGAAGCATGCAACGGATGCAACACCCCGGAAGCAACGTCACCGTCCACAGCCGACATCCCAGCCAACAACGAACCGCTACCCTACCGAGAGCTGGTGGGGGCGCTTCAATACCTGGTAAGTGCGTCCAGACCGGATATTGCCCACGCGACGCGCAACCTGGGCAAGCATCTGGTGGACTTCAACGCTGGCCACTTCGCACAGGCCAAACGTGTGCTGCGCTGACTACCGAAGTCCTGGGTCTTCGGGTTGGTTCTAGACGTGCTGAAGGGTCCAGACGTAGAGATTGTTGCCTACTCTGACGCGGACTGCGCTAATGACGTCGAGGACGGGCGTAGCATCAGCGGCTACGTCACGATGATCGATGGCAACGTATTCTCCTATGCTTCACGCAAGCAGGAGATTAACGCCCAGAGCACGACCGAGGCCGAGTATGTGGCCATGGCCGAGGCCACCAAGGATGTGTTGTGGCTGCGTGGGCTTTGCAAGGAGTTGCGGTGGCAGCACAGCACCCCCACGCTGCGCGGTGACAACACAGCCAGCAT
>KV724048.1:3312-14273 GCA_000500205.2 Phytophthora lateralis | reverse complement strand
GAGCAACGAAAACCGAGAAGAGACCATGATGCGTCTGGTGGTACCCACAACGATGATCCAGGAAGTGTTACAGAGCTGCCACGACTCGTTAGAAGGCGGCCACCAAGGCATCGGTCGAACCTACCATCGAGCAAAAATGGACTACTATTGGATTGGACTGTACGCGGACGTCGAGCGACATGTACGGTCCTGCCTGGACTGCAGCTCAAGCAAAAGTCGTCCACAGCTCAGAGGATACTCACCAGGAAATGTACTGGCCGAGAGACCATTCCGGTTGGTATCGATGGATCAATGTCCTCGTGCACATTGGTAGCCTTGTGCCTAGGAACGAGAGACGCGCGTTCACCTCGAAGTTGATCCAGCCGTTCGGCGGCGTGGTTGGCGTCGGGGTGAGGGCTCCGTTGCGTTAGTTCCGTCAAGCGCACTCGCCATCTGGGAGCGAAGGGAGTCTTGAGGCTCCTCGCCAAGGAACGACCGGAAAAGTAGTGAAACGTCCTGCTTGATGCTTTCAGCGGGCTCCCAGGAGCTTTCGACGTCGTCGAGACCGTACCATTTCACGAGTATCTCGTACCGATGCGTGTCAGGTCTTAGACGGCACTCACGCAGCGCTTCGAGCAGGTGTCCCCCCTCGCCGTAGATAGCTTGCTCTGTCAATTCCTCAATTTGTCCCCGCCCGGATTCGCGGTACAGTTGAAGTCGTGATGCGTGACAAACGGACACGTCAAACGGCGGAATGAGATCAGCGATCTCAAAAGTAAAATCATTGAGGGCACGGACAATCCGTTTTGGCCCACGCCAGAGGAGAGAAAGTTTGTTTCAGCTGCGTCCAGTAGCCGTCGCCGCGAGAACGAAATCACCGACGCTGAACCGTTGCAACTTGACACCATGCCGACGGGCATGTCGGTCTCGTGCAGTGCGTCGTCTCTTTTCACTTGTATCGACTAACTCCGCGTCACGCGGACACTCTCCAGATTGTCGTGAATCTCCTGCTCGACCCATGTCACAGACGCTTCTTCATGATCATGTGAGTGCAGGATGCTCGTCAGTTGAGTCCCACCAGGCAATGCAGTAAACGCAGTGAGCGGAGTCGTGCAGCCGAGGCGGTCTGCCGGCATGCCGTTTAGCGCCGCCTGTACGACGGGAAGTAAAACTGGCCAGTATCGAACAGCCATTTTACGCTCGCTGAGGAGTGTTTTCACGCATTTCAGCACCTCACGATTGACGACTTCCACGGTCCCATTAGCCCACGGCGTGTAGGCAGTCACGAAGTGGTGGTGCGCTCCAAGCACTCGCTGAAGGCGGTCAATGATCTGGATTTTGAAGTGGGCACCTTGGTCCGACATCCATTGGTGAACCACCCCAAATCGGTTTGAACCAGTCGATCAGCGCCTGATAGGCGACGTCCGCCGTCGCTTGCAGGCAGGCGACTAATTCTACATAGCCACTCATTCCATCTTTGAGCACGAGGATATATTTGACGCCCCCTTCTCCTTCGACCATAGTAAGGAAGTCAAAATGCAGAAGTTTGTTTGGCTTTGTTGCCACCAGAGTTTCGCCGAATGGGCGGGAGATTCGACCACCCACCGTCACCATACAATGTAGGCATCCATTCACGAAAACGGCAATATCCGCAGCAAGTGTTTTCCAGTAGAATACGACCTCGAGGGCTTGCTGCGTAGCGCGAGCACCGCGGTGGCTACTGGCGCCGGCATGTGCCACGACGCACAGCCGTTGTTGCAGGTCGGTGGCATCGAGAGGGATATAGACTTGGCCAATCGCCGTCACCAGGAGCTGACGCTCGGCGTCTAGCTGCGCACCCTCCACATCTTGGCCCGCCGCACTCGCTGCGTCTTGCGCGGCCTTGATTTCAGGCTCCGACGGCCATATGAACTCCGAATCTTCTAGCGGCGACACGCGCTGCACTATCGCGAGCCGTGCGACCCGTGTTGCTGAGGTCTCGTCGCCGGAGATTTGCCCAGCGCCCCAGCGGCTGAGCAAATCGCCCCTGACGTTCACTTCGCCTGGGACGTGTTCACTCACGTACTTGAACGACATGAGCGACAGCGCCCACCTCTGCGCTTCGTATCTGGACATGGCACCGTCCGTTGCATACGGGTTGAAGATGTATACGAGATTCCGGTGGTCGGTGTAAAGTCGGAACCCACCGGGTCTGAGCAACAGATACTCGAGGCGGCGCGTGGCTTCGACGATTGCGTACGCCTCTCGTTCAATGGTGGACCAACGACTTGCGGATCCCACAAAACGACCGCTGAGGAAAGCCAGTGGCTGATGGTTCTGCTCCGCCAGCGGAAGCTGGGCCTCGCCGGGCTGGAGCTTCGTCACCATGGCTTCCCAAAAGTCTTGACTCGCGTCTGTGTACAGGCACACATCGGCGGTCGGGCTCGGATGTGCTAGTGGCACCATTCGGAGCAATGCAGCGCGTACTGCTTCGAAACCGGCAATCTCGTTGTTGCCCCAGCTGATGTCTTCAAGTTTCACTTTCTCGAGTTTGGGTTTCTTCCGAGAACCCGCTGCCTTCGCTGCCTGCTCAAGTGCTTCGTACAGCGTCGCAGATATGCGGGAATACTCTGATAAGCTTTGGCGCATCCAGTTTGCTGCGCAAACGAACTGCTGCATCTGTCCAGCATTGCGAGGAAGCTGCATGGCCACCAGACATTGGATGCGCTCCGGGCAGTGCTTCACGCCATCTGCCGAGATGATTCTGCCGCACCATTTCACTTCGGTAGCGAAGAACGTGCACTTCTTAGCGTGGATCTTTAAACCGTATTGCTCACAGCGCTCCAGAACCTTGCTCAGAACATCCAGAAGAGCTGCCTCGGTATCAGCGTAGCCGAGGATGTCATCCAACCAACAGAGAAGACACTCGCCCAGTAAATCTCCGAAAATCTCTTCCACGACGCCTTGACAGTACGTCACGGCGTCAGTTGCCCCCATCGGCAAACGCGTTGGAGTGTAGACGCCACGGTGTGTCACGAAAGAGTACAGCTCTTGGGAATCAGGATGCAACGGCAACGGCCAGTAACCCCTGAATCAGTCCAGAACAAAAACAATACTTCGCCCCTTCCAGTTCCCCAATGACCACCTCCAATACTGGCATCGGCCAGGGCATCGCCTTGATTGGCTTCGCACCTTCTTTTACACGGACCTTCATCGGCGCAACTCACACGGGTGGGTCATTGCCGAACTCCACTCGGAAACAATTTGCACGCACATGAAGAATTTCGGTCAGCCTCACACGGCCATCAAGCGCCAGGCCTACCTGTGTGACGACGTCGGTCTTCTTCTCCAGGTACTGGACGGCTTCGGCCAGGTTTGTTGGGCGCGTATACGGCATCGCCGTTCGGGTCTCCTGGCGGTCCACTTCCTCGGCGTCCTCGGGCGACTACGGTTGATCTCTTGAGGTCTCTTGTAGTCGGTACATCCTCTGCATCGGAGTCGCTGTCTCAGCAGGTTCTACACGACCACCACCGAGTTCCCACTCGGGGCTTATGTTCCGTGCTTCTACTAGCAGCTTATTAGTGGAATAATCCAACAGCCTCATGATTGGGCGACCGACAATCATCTCCATGCCCCGGTTGTCTTCGTCCACGTAACAGGACAGGTGTCTTAGCATTGGTGGGCCTGATGTCGTAGTCAAAACGACCTCGCGGAAAGTGACGACGCGACTCACAGCAATGTCTCCCTTTCCAACCGGAGACAGCAAAATTCCTGCCAATGGCCTTATGTCCAGCGCCGTGCCCATTGCTACTAAAGCGTCCAAGACACCACGGGCGACCAACGACGCATCCGCTCCCGTGTCGATCATCAACGCAGTCACAGCAACGCCATCAATAGCAGCCACGACCGATCCACTGTCATTTCCCTCAGGACTCTTCTCAGTATCCACGACACCAATTTCCGAACACCAGTCGAGCGCGTTGCTCCCCGACGTTCGCGTAGTGCTTTCGCATATGCCTGGAGTAGACGAGAGGTTACTTCAGGGGTGGAATTCGGGCAGTCTCGTAGTAGGTGCCCCGTCGACCTACATTTTAGACAAACGCTTCTCGTAGGCAAACTCTCGTCCGTCGTCGCCCCCGAATGTCCATGCGTACTAGTTGGTGCTACTGTGGATGCACTCGTGTCGTCTCCGCGGCCTCCTCTGCCACCACCGTTCCCCCGGCCTCTGCCACCGCGTCCTCGACGGCCAGGCTGCTGCCCTCGATCACCAGCTGTTCCTCGACCGCTGTTAGCTCCCCGATCAGAATTCTGCAATGGGGGCGAGGATGATGCCGTCGGCGGAGTGAGGTGATCCCACGTCATGAACTCCCTGAGCAGCTGGGTCACCCAAGCACAGAAAGGAACTACCTCCTGCTTGAACTTCTTGTTCTGCTGGAGAGTCAGTTTTGTCTTAACTACTGTTCTGAAGCTTGGTGGCTCCAGCGCATCAGCAAGGTACCGGACCAGGCAGCGTTGCTCGTGCTCGAATGCCTGATCGGTCAGGTTGAACTTGTCGAGGATACCTTCCAGGTCGGCCTGCAGACTCATCATCCTACTTTCAGGTTCCGGCCACGTGGTCTTCATTCTTAGCTGCTTCATAGCATCGTCCACAGCCGTGTAGTCGACCAGAGAGGGAAACTTGGCCTGCAGAAAGTACTCAATCCATTGCTGCTCGTTGATGAGGTTCACCGACGAGTTAAACTCGTATCGAGCGATCATTCTCTTCGTTCGCGACTCAATACACGCCCCCACGGGCATGACAAACGCTCCCGTGTACGGCGTCTGTAGCGCGTTGATCGCTGTCAGATAGGTCTCATACCCCTGCATAAAATCACGCCGCTCCTGCATCGTACGACCACAAAATCTCGGCGGTTGCGGCAAAGCGGGCGCTGCGGTCACTCGCTGTGACGATGGCATCGACGCTGCCGCTGGGATCGCTGTCGACATTTCCACGTCGTCATCTATGGCATCTGCCGTGTCAAACGGGTTCGGGATCTGGATCGTCAGTCCCGGTGAACTTGGAGTCGGCACCGTATTCCTCAGCAGTAGCTCGCTCTTGGGCTGACGCAGCGTCGCGTGCCGCCCCAGTGGCGACTCCTCTACCGCGGTCATCATCTTGCTCCATGCTGTCTCGCGCGTGAGCTGGCGCGGAGTCGGATTTTCTTGGAACCTTAGTTTTCCACTAAAGTTAGCTTTGTTCGCACGTGGCCCTCAGCTGAGCCACCGTGCTGCTGAAGTCCCTTACTCTCGACAAAGTAAATCGTGAACTGACATTCGTTTAGGGCGATCGCTTAGCTAGGCTACGGCATCGTCCTATGTTTCGCAAACGTCTTCGTGGTTGAACTACCGGTTGAACTACCGCCGGGAGGCGGATCCCGGTGGATCAAGAGCATTCCACCAGGTTACACGTGGAGAATGTGATGCGATCGCCTGAAAAATGCCCACGAGTATAAGCTGCAGTTGAAGAAGGCACTTCCGAGGCCGCAGTCAACCCTTGCAGTCCCAAATGACTGGCTGCTAAGACCTTATATTTTCCCCATGAAATGGTCAAGTTCTTTCGGTCTGAAGTTTTCAATCCTAACAAACAAGTGAGCGGCCTGACCAAAAGTCCGTGCCATACTATTATCCCACGAGTCTTTCGTTGACAGCAAGCGATACATTGACGAGCAGGAAAGCACACGCCACCAGGAGTTCCTTCCTGTCGTCAAGGAGAAGTTTCCAATCTGATCGTAAGCCGATGATAGCGTTGAGAGAGATGCGGACGCCACAACACTCTCATCGTAGCGACGCCCAAGCAAACGATCCCGGCATTGTATCTACAATAGACGGCCACGAAACTCTTGTGCCCTCCTAGACCCGGCATCTTGATGCCCGTTCAGCCTTCGCCATGAGCTGCAATGAATACTATTCGAGGCCTCGCCAGCCTGAGTCAGCTTGCATCACTTGATCTCAATCGACGTCGAAAGCCACAACTGCTGGTGGCAACCCCCCCCAAACCGCTGCTGTGTCTGTCTCTTGCCTATGAGGCAGAGGACAGTCTCACGGACTCCAAGAGACCACTTGGCCAAGTGCGACTCGTAGACGAACCGCCATTCCGCAACTTTTTCTGGGATGAACACGTGCGAGGTGCAGGACGTGGCGCGGCTGCGGCCGGGCGACCACATTTGCATCTGGGACACGAGTCGCTGGCCGTTCCGCTACACGCACCACGGCATCGTGTTCGCGGCCGGGCGCAGCGCCGACGCCATCTCGGTGGCCCACGTCTGGTCCCGCAAGTCGGGGCTGCGCGCGTCGCAGGCGGACTCCAAGTTCCAGCTCACGAGCCTCAGCGAGTTCCTGAACGCGCGGCCGCTGCGGGACATGCGCCGCGTGCAGTACAACTCGTCGCTCGTGGCCGAGGCCAGCTCCTTATTAGGAGAAGTGCATCGCACGCACGCAGACGCGCCGCCCGTGGTGCTCGCGCGCTGTCGGTTTCTATTGGGCCTGGGCCAGGGCCACTTCAGCATCCTCTCGCTCAACTGCGAGCACGTGGCGCTGTGGTGTACCACAGGCGTGGGCTGGTCCAAGCAGCTGCTGTCCAGGACGGAGACCAAGGTGCCGTTCCTGACGGGGTCGGCCAAATCAGCGCAGGCGCTGGAGCGGCTGGAGCTGCAGCTCGTGGGGATTCGAGAAGAGGCCAAGGAGAAGAACAGGAAGCTGGAGGAGCTGGCAGGCAAGAGAGTTTATCTGCGACTTACAGGCTCGGGCAAGTTCGCCAAGAGGTTTGGAGACCAACTGTACTTGGTGCAGGACGACCCGACAGAGAAGGACTGGGCCTTCAGACAGAGACCCACGGCGCTGAGACTGGTCGTGCGCGTCTCGGCGTACAACTGCGTGCGCGTGGAACTGGAGGACTATGAGAAGCCGGGGGACGTGCTGTATGCCAGCACGAGTGGACTGAAGCTCACGCGCCGCCGCGCGCTGCAGTTCAAGCGCTGGTTCCAGTTCGAGCTCGGGTGGGATGGAGAGCTGCAGAGTCTGCGCCATCGCCGCTGGTTCGTCGGCGCGCAGACTCGCGACGGACTGCTGCGGCCGTTTAGCTCGAGGGATAAGGCTGCGACGTTCGAGATCATTGATGCCGATGACATGGACGTTCGAAGTCCAATGCTTGAGGCTTCGAGTGACCCGGACGACACTGCTACCGCCGCGTCCGACAACAGGAGAGAAGCGGAGACGGAGCTGGAATTGGAGGTCGTCGACGGACGTTCTAGCTGACCCTCCAAGTGGACAGCTACGAGTGGCGTCCAGAGTTTGTGGACGGAGGTCTGCTCGTTTATCTATTTCCTTAACGGAAGAACTGACCACTGAGTATCAATATGCGTGTGCTTTTAGTGTGGACTTATCAGCTGGGCATTTGTTCGTGCGTGTGATTGATGGCCGCTATTTGTAGCGAAGCCTCACCAGTCCGCAAGGCTGTTCCTCAATGGCGGAGGCTAGCAGCTTTTGCAATGGCGAGTGTGTGGATGCCATCTGCGGGTGGGGAGCTGCTGACTTCGACGATGAACTCGAAACACAAGCTCATCGAAAAGAAATGGGGAAAGTTGCCATCAAGCGAAAGCCACGGAAAGCTCTGGCCACCTCAAAATCTGCCTCCAGGCTGGCAGCTCTGCGTCACGCGACTCAAACTCAGCGTCCGCAAGACTCTACATGTAGACTATCGCAAGAGAAACAGATCGAAAAGCCTGTGGAACCTCAGCAGAGTGAAAGCTCGTCGAAGAAACATCGACCACATCGCAAGACCAAACCAAAGCAACTTTACGAGGTAAAAGAGCAGTCGAGTCCCAAACCTTCGCCAAGAACGCTATCCTTGAAAGAAGAGCATGCTGTAATTGCTGCTTCAGGGCGCGAGCGCAGAATGAGGATCGTGGCAGCAGCCATGGCCTCGAATGTGTCTCGCAAGCCAGGCATAGCCTCTGTGGTGTCGGCATCTTTCGACGTCGACTCGGACGAAGAGCAGGAGGGGCAGGAAATCACATCTAGGCGGCGAAATGACGACTGGATGCCAACTTCAGCACCGCAGAATCAGCTACAGATAAAGCTACCCCGCGTTTCAGAGCCCTCAACTGCTCCTGTCGAAATACCCAAGAAAATTCATCCGCCACTGCCGCTGCCTCTGCTAAGCATCAAACCCAATTGCGGGGGTAATGAAACAAAGTTGCTTGGCAAAGGTGGCCTACCCTCTGACGCTCCACGACGCTGGCGGCGGCCCCGACAGCAAAATTCGAGTCTGCTGCCCTCCCGAGATGTGTCTGATAACTGGGCGACTAATTTCCCTCCAGCTTTGCGTCGTTCCCGCTCGCCCAGAAAATACCAAGCAGAGCTCCCACAGGCGAGCAATAGCAGTGGCTCTTCGTTCTCGAAGGCGGTCCGAGTGCCGCTTGCACCTCGACAGGAGTATTCGACTCTGAAGGAATTTTTACCTTTTATCCACCACACTGGCGAGGAGTCTGATCTCGCTGCCAGTCCCGCAGCGATGCCGAAGAATGCTCTGGTCGAACGTGCAGATGAGAAAGAGGGTGAAGACGACAACGAGAGCTGGGCGGAATGCTGCGATGATCCAGACGTATTGGCAAAGAGCATGGCTGGCCTCATTCAGGCTTTGTCGACGTTTGCAGCGGACGATAAGCGCACCAAAGCCTCCAAGCCAGGCAAACACAAACGGAGACGTGCGAAGCTTGAGCATCCGCAGCAACTATTCCCACCAAATCCTCCAGTGTTGAGACTTCCACCACCAGGAGAGATTAACGTCATTTCGAGCAGAGCTCCCATACCCGAAGGGCAAAAAGCATCGGAGCCCAGTGCACGACGACGAAAGCAGCGGAAATTTCGCAACAAACCAAGTGATAGCTCGAATCATGACACCAAGAACCAAGTACCATGACGGCAGCGCAGGCGTTTCACGTGAAAAACTGCAGGAAGTTTCTACCAGACGACTGCTTGTTGAGACCGCCCCTCTGTCATTCGTCATGCACGGGCTTCGTAGCCGCCTTCTTTTGCTTGGGTTGCTCTTGCTGGGACCGCTTTCCGTGCTTGGATTCAGCTGTGATGGAGGCTGCAGTGGACATGGGGCGTGCCAGCGCTTGACGGGTCGGTGCACGTGCTTCCCGGGCTTTGCTGGGGCTACCTGCGCTTCCAGACTGTGTCCAATGGGAGCGGCTTGGGTGGATCGAGCGTGGGGAATCGACATGGCGCACCAACCTGCCGAGTGTTCGGCCATGGGTCGTTGTGATCGATCGACGGGTGTTTGCGCTTGCGAGTCCGGCTTTGAAGGGGTAGCATGCGAACGACTGTCGTGTCCTAATGCGTGCTCGGGCAATGGGCGCTGTATGAGCATGCGCGATGCTGCTGTCTTACAAGACGATCGCAACTACTTCGTGAGCACAACGTACACGCTCTGGGACGCTGACAAGATCATGGGGTGCCAGTGCGACCCGGGCTTCACTAGCTTTGACTGCTCCCAGCGCGAGTGCCCCAAAGGTGACGATCCATTGACACTTGGGCAGACGAGGGCTGTGCAAGATATCAGCTGCACATGCAGCAGTTCCTGCGCAGGAACCTTCGCGCTTTCCTTTCGCGGCCGGGTGACTGCAAACTTGGCCAAAACAGCTACGTCGAGCGACTTGGAAGCTGCATTGGAAGCACTGGACAACATCTATGGCGTGACAGTATCAACGACGAATCCTATCTGCTCTCCTGGTGGAACCCTCACTTCCGTCACTTTCACGAATAATCCGGGCGATCTGCCCAAGCTACAAGTGCTGAACAACCTCTCGAATGGCGGCACAGTCACGGTGGCCACATCGACAATTGGCACACGTGAGAACGTGTACTGCTCGAACCGCGGTCTGTGCGACTTTTCCACTGGTGTGTGCAAGTGCGCCGCTGGGTTTGTAAGTGGTAATGGTGCAATGCCATCCGTGGCCGGTAGACGAGGCGATTGCGGCTTCATGTCCGGGGCAGCGGCTTGTCCATCGACGAGTAACGGCGTGTGCGATGGTAAAGGTTCTTGCTCTGCTGGAACGTCGTACGCATGCGTTTGCAACACCGGGTTTGTAGGCTTTGACTGCTCGATGCGCGAATGTGTCAAGGGCGCAGCTTGGTTTGATGGTGCTACGGCCCCAGACACGGCGCATGCTCCAGCTCAATGCTCTGGCAGAGGTTCATGCAGTACTACGTCAGGAGCCTGTACGTGCCTCGCGCCATTTACAGGAGCAGCTTGCGATTTGATGCGCTGTCCGGCGGGAACGTCAACTGTGACGGGTGCTATCTGCAGCGGCCGGGGTACTTGCAAATCGATCCAACAACTTTCGTTCGAGGCCAAAGACTCGCAGGGAAATCCCTTGGGACTTACCTACGGCGCCACACCAAACACATTGTCGACTTGGGATGCCGGAAAGGTTCAAGGGTGTGACTGCATCACGAACGACTACTTTGGTCCGTACGAGAATGCGTTTGGTGATTTCACTGGAGGCCACGACTGCTACACGCGTTCATGTCCGCGTGGTGCTGATCCATTCGAGGTGGGGAAAGTGAACGAAAATCAAACGTTGACATGCACAGCTGATGGAGGCGAGTTTAAGCTTACATTCCGGGAACAGACGACAGCAGTGATTCCGTTCAATGCTGGAACTGCACAAGTCTAATCGACACTGCAGGCTCTCGATAGTGTGCGCACAGCCACAATAACCATCGATTCCGGCACCACCATGTGCTCTACAGCCGGCGTTGGTACGTTATGGTTGCTGTCCAGCCTCTGACCTGAAAACTGACGCGCTTCTTTGGTTTGTTGCTACGTGTTGCTTCAGTCACGACGGTCGAGTTCACGTTCATGCAAGGTGACGTTCCACCATTAAGCTACACTTCCACGCTTACGCTCACGAGCGGATCGGCCACTTTAGCTGTGGCAGAGCTGGTGAAGGGCACTA
>KV724045.1:0-10031 GCA_000500205.2 Phytophthora lateralis | reverse complement strand
TTTGATTTGACTTTTGTATGGTATATACCTTCAGTACTTTAATCGTTGAACCCTTTCTTATTGGCGCTACCCCCTGTAGCAGGAATGTAGTTTTCTGCTTCGCAATCCACTTTCGTCTCTTCTTCAGAGTCGTTATCATCTTTTATCGCAAGCGCCACGATCGCTGCTGTTTGGTGCATGTAGTTAATCATGCTTGTTTGCATACCTTTCAGTGCTCCGCCTGGCAGTCCAACTCCAGCTGTAGCCTGTTTGTGTCGGCGTGCGTGCTTTGTGCTGGAGTTGTACTTCCCCCCGTTATTCACCTCCGTTGCGCGCAGCGTGTCGGGTAGATCGACTACAATATCCATGGCCACGGCGGTTGTTACCTCGGTCTTCTCCTTGGGGATGTGGTTGGTTGGTAGCAGTAGCTGCCGGTCAGTTCCCTCGCTTTCCTGTGGTGGAAAAGCATACGGAGCATCGTTATCGTCGCCGTCCGAATGATGATCCTCCATGCTATTCGCCTCCTCGTCGACGTCCATTTCAGTGGGATCTTCTTCGTCGCTGTCAGAGTCGACAAGCACGCCAAATTGGCCTAGGGCCTCCACACGCTGAAATTGCTCGAACCTCTTCGCCGGTTTGCGAGGCATCTTGACCCCCTTACGTGTCGATTTGAGGGTCACACCACCGGTTTTCGTGTCCACCTGGTTCTGCTTAAATTGTTGTCTTTTTGCTGATCCCGTGTGCTTGGAGCCATGAGGCTTTGTAATTGCCGTCTGGGCCTTGCTATCAGCACCGTCCGTTGGCTGTCCCTCTCCTGGTGTGGCCTCCCCTTCTTGGTTGCGGCATTTTTTCGCTTTATCTGCTTTGTTCTTTTTAGATTCTTTAGTGAGAAAACCCTCCGCGTCCGGCAGCACCTCGCCCCCCTCTCCACTCCGGTCGGTAGCTGACGCTTCTGCTGTATTTGCGAGTACTCCACCTGTACTGTTCCAGTCACCATCAACGGTCTGTGGTTGTGGCATTGGCACCTGTAGTAACTCGCCTTGGAGTTGTCGTTCAGTTTGATGCTGCGATAGCAGTTGAATCAGCTCGTGGAGAGATGTTACCTGCAACTCCATTCGTGGCGCCGGCCGATACACCTCCACGGGACCGGCAAATATGCGAGTGGCTTTTGTTCTCAAAATCGGTAGCTGTCCGGCAGCAATGGTGCATCGCATTGTCCCATGTCGAGGGCTGAAACATCTTCCGCACGGCTTCCGTAGATGCTGTTGAAAATGGTGGATAGTGATATCCGTGTCTTCCAACCGAATCATGGACACCCCTTTCAGCGTGACCGGGCAGTCTTGCTGGGCAAAACGAATTGTCCGGTAGCGATTGTCGTAGATATTCGTCCTGGTTTCCCTCGCGTATTCCACATCTAAGACCTTGGCTTGGGTGAAACTTGCGAAAGCTCTGGCCAACGCCGTCAGTCCGAGTGTGTCACCTCCATACACCCTTACCGCGTACTGAATCTCCAGCTATGCAGGTGTGTACAACCCAGTACCGTCTTGGCCTTGTGGCCTCTGAGTGTCTCGAAAGACGATGACTGCTTTCTGCAGGCGTAGCGCTCTGGACTGCCATCTGTTTGCTGCCGTTCTGGAATAGAAGACCTCTTGCATGGTTTGTACACCATCAAAGCTTAATCTCTTGACATCGCGCTGAAGAGCACGCATCATGGCGTGCCCCGTGCATTTGTCCGTATTGGCCATGAAGAGCTCTTTGAATATGACAGCATGTGCCGCGTTCCGGGTAATCCTGACCGTAGTGGGCACCACTGCCATTAGTGTTGCATTGAAGTAGCTCTCATGCATGTCTTCAACCATCGCTCGATGTTCACCAATTAGTATTTCCTTGAGGAAGTTAGGTGGGTGAGGGAGATCCAGCTTCCCCCCGAGGTATGCCATCATGATATCGTTTTCTCTTGAAGTACCGGCTCGAATACTTTCGTCGCAGCAAGCTCGGGCTGGCAATTGCGACTCCATTCTCATCGCTGCCTCATTTGCTGTCCACGGCTGTTCCTCTTCAGCGTCCCAGTCCGTCATTAGCGTCGCCGTAAGTTGCTTTATGTGGACTGGGTTCCACACTCCCTCAAGCATATGGGCATTGCAGGCCATGCCGGCAGTGACTGTCTCCATGTTAGGTGCCGACGCTCTAACCTTGTCCCTCCATGTCGTTGGCAGAGACTGCGGCCCAGTCGCCACTTCCAGCACATTTGCTCCTGTTGTTCCAGTGGTCGTAGCCGTTATACTGCGATCCACTCTTGCGTCCATTTCCTCCTCGGAATTGCTACCACACGCGTTTGTGCCTCAGCGTCCGGTTGGACGACTGCCATGTCCATGTCCCTCGCTGTGTTGTCGTCTCGCGCTGCCGCTGATGTCGAGATCGACTTATCGAGCGGTATACCAGGGTCCGGTGGTCCTGGGTCCACTCCATCCTCCATTCGCTGTCCCAGACGGGTTAGCCGCGCGTCCAAAGCACCCGCTGCGGTACGGGGGAGATTGACACTGACCGTGGAAGTAGATCCAGCAGTAGGAATTTCAACCTTGAATGTGGTGTTCTGAAATTGCATTGAATCAATATTGTACTCACTGTTGTACAGGCTAATGAATTGAATAGCGCATGCTACATCACGAAAATCAGCCGCCAAACCAGAGAACGAATAGCGCCACGGGGAATTGCACCACCCATCCTGGACGAGGTTGGTACTGTCGATTTTCAAAAAGCTTGCACACATGGTTATATATGATTAGCGCCATAATTCTGATTCTTCAGGAACAATTATTTGATCAAAATTGTAGCGGAGTTGACTTTGACTGAATCCGCGAAAAGCATCTGTCCTTCTTCTCAGATGCTTTATCGTAGTAATAAACGATTGATCGATCATCAACGCCCCTTCTGTTAAAATCCCTAACGACGATCTGTAGATCACGCTTTGAATTCGCTTTTAGGATCGCTACATACTCGGCATTCAAGCGAATCATCTTATCGGTTGCAAAGTAGCTGTGGCTTAATAAAATGGTACTCAATTTGAAATGCCTCCCACGAGTGAAGTAGTGTGAAAATATGTTCTTCTGCAGCAGTTTATCGTTACTGTAGTCATCTGTGATTACAAGCTCAGGCTTGTTCGAACTAAGTGGGGTTCGTCGTACTTGGTCAACACTGGGAGGTAAATCTGGGTCGACAAACGTGACAAAACCATCCAGCTTATTCATACAACTCCTGGTGAGGATTACGGGCGATGATCGTTAGGTGGACGAAGACATACGGAGAAGGCTTGAGTATAAACAGACAGAGATTATTCTTCCCGCTGAATGAGGGACCAAGCACAATCATCCTGAACAGAGCTTTGATACCCAACTCAGAAAATCCCCCATCGATGCTGATCTGAACTGTTTTGGCAGACTAGCTCCGAAATCTGGAATAAGCGAGGTCTCGTGTCTTGCACCACTTGACGTTTGTCTTATAACGCTCATGATCGTTTGTTAAAACTACTCGATCTATATGGCTCGAGACAAAATCAACAACAAGCTAAAACGTCAGGTTTGCGTCTGCGTCTACACCCTTGGTGATGAGTGGTTTTAGTTATCCGCGACCTATATTTGTATCAGCAATTTATAACCCTGCATTCTATATTTCATTGGATTCGAGCGGTAATCTAACCTATGACTACGCGCAAACCATCTTCGTTGAGCAGAATGACTACCGGATGTCATATATTACTGGGATTACTCCAGGAGCAGCAAAAGTGGGTGTATCACGTGTCCCAGGAACTGGTGGGAATATAAATGGGCTTGGTGAGGTCGGCTGTGGTTCCATTATCTGCTCTGGATCGCTTTCTGGGACCCTCTCGACAGGAGCTCAGATCCATATAACATCTGTTGGATCTTTAACTTCTCTTACAGTGACGGGAGGCATTACTGGGACGCTAAGTACTGCAGCTCAAACCAATATCACATCTGTTGGTACTTTGACTTGTCTAACTCTCAATACGGAAGGGGTTGGATTATATACGCCTAAAATTCAATTTGCTAATGGAGTCAGAGGCTACAATAACTTCGATCATTCGCAATATATTAGCATCACACGATCCTCCGTTACAGCTCAAAAGGCTGTTGTTGTTAACAGTAACAAGGATATCAACGGGTTTCAAAACTTAAGCTGCACTGGCACTTTAACAGCATCAAATGGTATTGTTGGAACCATAAATACATCTTCAAAGGGTAATATCTCCTCTGTTGGAACTTTAACCTATCTTACAGTGAGTGGAGATATTAACGGAATACTAGCAACTTCAGCTCAAACCAATATCACCTTTGTTGGTACTCTAGGTTCGCTTACCGTATCCAATGCAATATCATGTGGAAGCTTGACGGGGATTAATCTAACCAGCAATGTTCTAGTACGAGTGGGGAGTTGGTGGCATTAACGCAGCAGCGGACGTCGGCAATTTGATCATAAATAACATGTCAGGCGCACAGGAGTCAACGGCAACCATCACATTCGCCAACGATTCTACTTCCAATCTTTCTCTGTACACTCCAGGGGATCGAATCGTAGCTAAACGCCTCAGCGGTGGATTCAGCCTGACCGATCTACAGTTTTGGACTAAGAAATTCTCAGGTCAGAACACAGACCTTTACGCGCGAATGTCGATTACTAATGCAGGCAACATACGTATTGGAAATGCTGACGAAGGAGACCAGCTTTTAAATGTATTATCTAACATTGCTCCATCGTTCTCGATCAGCATGCGATTTGATAAAATTTGGCTGCCAATAATTGCCTTACCCAGACGTTTTACGTCGCTGATGATGGCTCTGCAAACAACTACCTTGCTTGGAATAGCTACAGAACGTCCATTTGTCTCGTACTCACTGCTGACAACAAAGTAGGAATCGGCACATCTGCACCACTTGCTTCTCTCCATGTAGAGCGGTCCGTGGCATCGGTAGTTGTAGTTGAACAGCAATGGCTACGCCAAGTTCGTTCACAGGAGGTCGACCGGTACTTTAGCGATACTACATCGATCTATTGCAAAGAGGCGTTGAAGGTTGGGGTTAGAGGCATTTACATATCCTCTGATCGTCGAATTAAGCATATAATCCAAACAATTCCGAATGTGGTTGGGACTGGTTTTGTCAAGGGTATTCATCCTGTTCGATATGAGATTAAATGTGAAGATGGTATGGAGCAGCTGGGCTATATTGCTCAGGATCTGTACCAGGCCGGTCATGCATTGTTGCTAACCCTTACAAAAGATGATACAGTGGAGGCTGTCCCAGATGACCCTTGGGTTATCCCAGGTTATCGGATGAGCGTTGGCTATGAAAGAGCAATTCCATTACTACACGCGTCGCTAACAGATGTATTTAAACAAATAAAGACGCTCAAGGTAGAACTAGATCATATACGACGTGGGTGGGGTGACAACTCGTAGAGTGTCCGGTTGTCATCTTCCCGAAGGAGACTGCGTGGCTTTAAGGATCTTCGATCGCATCTTCGCTGACCACACGCACAAGTGTGAGCGAATAAAAACCAATGTGAAGCAGCGGTTCGTAGGATGAATCTCAATTAGATAGCGAATGTCTTCACCGAAGCCTTCTTTTTTTGAGACGGTTTGTAAGCCCACATGCGTCCAGCTGTCGTCTGTGTACTCGCATGGCTGGCCTTCATGAAAGTTTTATCCAGATCACTAGCCCAAACTGCTGCTTGTGTCTGCTGCGGCCGCTCGTGGATGATCAGATTCTTCACGATAGCTATAAGTTCAGCAACATTGAGATCGGCGTTATCACCATAGCTACCGCCTGAGCTGGGAATAATTCGGGGATTGAAGAAGAACATCATCTCACTATAGTAAACGGGTTATACTTTGTTTGAACTCAGAATCTGAAATAAGTCGATTGCTGTACATATCTACACTAAGAGACTTAAGCTGCTTGATAATACTAGAATTATCGTTTCCTAAATCTAGCTCCCCCTTGAGTTTGTCATACTCGGCTTTAAGAGACTCTAACGGGTCCTCGAGCTTGTCGTGGAAATTGTACTGTAGGTGAATAATGGAGAGAACTCCTTAAATACCTTTTTATCATCGATATCGAGCTAATCATAATACGGTTGATCGATGTGTTGCTTATATACGAGAGTCCTGATCATGTGTTGCGGGTTATCGCTGATTTTACACTTAGGTCCGCATTTTCTTCTATTAGGCTGTACAATCACGAGCGTTTTAGCATCCAGATCCGGTAGACGGATATACTTACTCCCTAGCTGACGATATACATATGCGCTTGGTGTAACTAAGCCCTGAATGCCGTTAAGATTGTGCGTGCGACCTCGTCTAATCACTCCGTCCAGTGGAGCTACTCCTGCTCCTCTCAGTCCACGGGCTTTTAGAACCGAGCGGGTGGCACGAGCGCGATGGGCAGCATGTTCCCAGTCTTCTTCCGCTTCTTTCTCACGATCCATTTCAGTATATATGTTTTAGCTTCAACGAATAGACAGCCTTAGTAGCTTTCAAAGCCGATCTCGCTGCCTCAAGCGCGGATTTATTAGCTTTAGAGCTAGACAATTTTGCTGCGTTTTGGGCTGTCTCAAACCTCTCCTGAGCTTCTCCATACCCCTGAATCGCGGCTTCCGCATCATCATGAGCCTTTGTAATGTTTCATCGTAATCATACGCTTCCGGTCTTGGTTGCGTGATGTCAACAGTATGATTGAAAATGACCGCACGTAATATCTGAAGGTTCTCAATAATATTTGCTTCCACCTACGTCTCCTCATCAGTTTTCGGACCGTCTATATCTGTCACATCTCGGTATATATCCTCCATTCCATTTAACCCCTTGAGCCCGTACGTGTTTTCGGCCCCCCATCAACCTAAGCCCTACTCGTTCTATCATGTATGTCGCGGTAAGGGTTGAATACAAAAGTCTATATGTTTGGTAACGTGTATAGTAGATAGCTTTACGCTAAACCTAACCCACGATTGGTGTGTTGCTCTCTATCGTGTATGCTCCGAATTAGAGGTACTAGTCAATACAAGGTACGAGTGATAGCATGTATGTTGTGCATAAAACAAAGTCAAATTGTGTGGTAAAGTCATGAAAGCCACAAACACAGCCGCGACTACCGCGTGTATAGCAGCGGGCAGCAAGAACAGATGCAATTGAGCTGGATTGCGTGACATTCCAGTATACAAAAACTCAATATGAAACGAAGGACACAATCAGCAGCTCAGTCAGTCGCCTACTGCTCCGTTGCGTGACGAGCCCGCTTCGGCACGTGGGGACCATCAGCTGTCGACTCATCACTTGCTTGCTTGCTCCTCCTCCTCCTCTCCGAGTTCGCTCATTTCGTCCACTTGGCTTTCTGCAGGACCTTGTGCACGGATCATACGCTTCTTGCCGTCGCGTCTGGGCGCTGGTGCTAGTGTACCATCCCGCCAAGGCTTATGCCAAATATCAAAGCAGGACGTTTGTGCGTCTCTTCCTTCCTACTCCATTGTTGCCGGGGCGCCATTCATCATTCTGCAGAGGCTTGTGGGCGGACCGTCGGATCCTGCTGCTGTTTGCTGTCTTCCGTGAGTCACTTGAAGATTCTCGTTGCTTCGTAGCAGCTCCCAGTCTTCTTCACGGAGCTGACACAGTTCCAGATGAAGCTGCTTCATGAACTTCACATGGCGAACCTTGGAGAGATCTGCGGCGGCGCGCCGAGCGTTGTAGACTATGTAGGCGTTGATAATGGCTAGATCTATGAGTCCGAGAAACAAGGACTTGTAGTACTTCTTGTACTTGATGCAAAGCTGCAGCGAGTACCTGTTGCGTGTATCATACAGTATTAGCAGGTAGGGTAAGGCAGATATACACGATAGCGACACTTACCGCTGAAGTCGCAGCTGATCGTGAACATCCACACCGCGCATGAACGTCTTGTAATCCTTTACTATTCGCGGGCACGCAACCTCAGTCTGCTCACCCGTCAGCTTCTCTCGACGCACGATACGATCCATCTCCACACTACCACTGGTGCTCAGCATGTGCACTGCACGGGTATCCCACCAACGCAGCAAGCGCATACCAGGAATCTGCAATGCATCGGTGACAATGAAAGTACCTCGTTCACTGCGCGCCGGTCGGTTCTTCGGGATCTTCGGCGGCTTCTTCTTCGGAATCAATTGTGTGCTCAGTCCTAGACGGTCAGTACGGATAGTACCAACGGAGTAGAAACCCATATTTAGAAGCTGCATGGACAACAGCACCGAAGAATAAAACCGATCGGTGACGACGAGCCGCATCTCTCCATTTGTTGGTGCAGTAGGACCAAAGACACGCTGGAGATTTCGAACGACAGCTGCAGGGCCGGACTTGAAGTCGGTAGAGCTGCCCCGGCCCCCTCTCTCCTGCTTCCCGCAGTACACTTCAAAGCTGTATCGTACATGTTATGAAAGAGTTAGACAGTATTATACATGATAAGATAACTTGGCGATCAAAAACAAATGAGCGTGCCCGAAGGCACGCCCGATACCCACCGAATGCAGTACGCCGTTGTGGAGCAGCACAGCATGAAAAGCTTGGTGCCCCACTTGTGCGGCTTGTCCTTGAGGTACACACGCATCTTGTTGAAGGTGGATCTTGAGGGCAGCATCGCCTCATCAAAGGCCATGGTGGCAGGTGGTATAAAGCCAGCAGCAAAACGATCCTGCAGGGCGTCGATCACCGGTCGTAATTTCCATGCTCGGTCTTTCGCAGCACGCTCATCACCGTTGCAACTGAAGTGCAGGTTACGCGAGATGTGCATGAATCGATCGCGAACCATGAACTGCCCGAAGCACCCGCGCGGAAGATCCCTTCGTTTGTAGTTTTCCAGTGATGTGCTAGCTTCTCCTTGTTGGGGGCAATAGACCGCGCGACCAACAGCCCCACAAACACACACAGGTTCCACGGTGTCACGGCTTTCGCCTTGAGCAACTCGGTGTGTACACACTCAGGCGTTTGGCGCTTGAACTCAGGATGCTTCTTTTCACGCGCCACTTGTCTTGAGTACTGAACTTGCACGCGCTCTTTCAACTTCTCTTCAAAGTAATTGTTCGTCTCTTCAGCTATATCTTCCCACAAGTCAGGCTGCATAAAGTAGAAGAACGCCCCAGACGGAGATGCGGCTGCTTCAAAAGCCCTTGCCGTCGGCCCCGATTCACCGGTGTACAGATTTGGATAGTCAGTAGCCATTGCATTCGGCGATCTAGGTTCATAAGGCTCCATAAGATGGTCATACGGTCCATGTGTCTGCAGATCACTCCAACCGTTGATGCCTATCTCTTTCAGGTAGTCGGCCGGCACCGTGCCCGCCGCGATGTTGCCCATACCACCAATGGCTTCTATCAGGTTATCTCCAAAGCGCATCTCCGGAGGGACTGGAAGCTGCACGTCCCCAGCGTCAAAGCCAACTACAGAAGAGTCTTCATCGTCTCCACGGCGTCTGACTCAAACCCCGCAAATGTAAGCGGGTCGTCCGTATCCGCAATGCGATTTGGTTCTGCTGAATGGCAATCAATACAAGAGATACATGTTACGACAGAATTGCAAACTTGTATATACAAGTTTACCAACCTTTGGTAGCATTACCATCATCACCAGGATCTTCCTTCGTCTCTTCATCATAACCAACCACTCCGTCGTCCTCTTCAGAATCGGAGTCATTGTCGCCGTTGTCGCCCGATGCATCATTACTCTCACTCGCCTCTTCAAAATCCAGCTCAAGGTTGCGCCGACTGACTGTCAATTCTGGCATATGATAGCCACCACACATACACGTTAGCTGCGGACGCTAACTTGTACCAGACAAGATCATACCTTGCGAGCTAGGGTGTGAATCATCAGCTTCACTGCCGCCGACAGAAGACGTATCATGGGGAGAAGCACCTTGAATGACAAACGTCGTCTCTTTCGCATGAGAATGCGGCGTTTGGGCTGGTCTAGAAGTCTCAATGGCAGCCGACGGCTGGGGTTGGTTTTGCGGGCT
>AWVV02008985.1:0-54088 GCA_000500205.2 Phytophthora lateralis | reverse complement strand
ATCAAAAGCTCACCTCCTAAAACTAAATATCGGCCGAGTTGTTGACTAAAACGTGGGTGGCCGGTTTATTGTGACCGGCAGTGTACATGTATCCGATACGGTATGCTCGCGCATATGACAACCATCTTACTGTCACTTGACTGCATAGTAAAGCGGGGTATTGTCTCATTTCATCATCGTGGTGATTGCGCTGGCATACAAAATATACTACTACTACGTGTAGTACGTACGTGTTGTAAGTTTTTTGTTTTTTTAACTGTATGTAACCTTTCCAGCATCAAGCAAGCTGTGGCAACAGGAAACTGGTGTTTGCCTTCGGTGGCTGCTTCCCAACAACCACTTGTCTATTTGTTGGAGTTTAGTATCCACGCCTCCTCTTCCGATCCCATGCCTCGCATTCGTCGCCCGAGCTCCTCACTCACTTTTGAATTAGCTCTCTACCCCGAAACAAACTCCAACCTGCGACAATGACTGTCACCAAGAAGACGGTTCTCGTTACGGGGAGTACGCGCGGCATCGGTCTTGCCTTGGCTACCCACTTCGCCAAAGCTGGATGGGACGTTATCGGCACCGCTCGTGCAAACAGCAACACCGAGAAGGTGCATGCAAAGCCCTTTTAGCGATTGCCCTGGGCAGCTCTGCACTGACACTTATCAACTCTTTCCTGGCAACAGCTCGCCGCACTTTCACCCTTCAAGATCGTCACCATGGACACCACCGAAGCAGCATCCGTGACCGAGGCGGCTCGTCAACTGGAGGGAGTGGCCATCGACCTGCTCATCAACAACGCTGGCACGGGCTTCCTTACTGAGATCGTCGAGCCCACCAAGGAAACATTCGTGAAGGTGTACGAGGTGAACGTTGTGGGTCCGTTCCTCGTCGCGCGTGCACTGCAGTCCAACCTTCAGCTCGCAGCTAAGAAGCACGGCTGCGCTTCCGTCGTGCAGATCTCGTCGTTGCTGGGCAGCATCACCCTCAACACTGAAGACAACCCCCACTTCAGCGGCCAGTACAGTTACTGCACGTCTAAAGCGGCGGTCAACATGCTGACGCGCTCGTTAGCTATGGACCTGCGAGAGCGCAACGTCGCCGTCGTGGCCGTGCACCCCGAATACGTGGACACGGAGTTGACGGGCAACTTGGGCGCTCTCAACCCCGCCGACGTTGCCGCGGCCATCGCCAACGTCACCGACAAGCTGTCGATCAAGGACACGGGCAAGTTCCTGAACGCGGACCCGATGTACCCCAATGCGGAGCTGCCGTGGTAGGCAGCAGCGTCCCCTGCACGGTAATAGCACTCCATGTCGAATCCGTTCCCTCTTCGTCAGCTTGACTTCATGTACAGACCCCTGGCCTGGATGTGTGGTCTCACCGGGATGCGCCGAGCTGCGATAATGCGCGCGCGCCACGTACTCCCTCGTCATCACCGATGCATGTGTTGAACATGCCCAAACGATAGTGCGTTCCTGCCACGTGCCTCCGGCGTGTCTTCTACCATACATGTCGACTCGCAACAACTAGCAGCACAGCACCTTTCCTTCATTAAATGATGCACAACCTGACAGCCACCAAAAGTTCTTCATAAAGTTCATCAATCCAAGACCGACCGTCAGAAATTCTGACGGTCAGAAATATACCGAGAGAAAATCCATACTTAAGCTTAGCGTTCAACCCCCAAACTCAGTTCATTCCGCAATTCGCCGAGAGAGTCCGAAGTGGTCGGTCTCCTACCCCGTCTTCGTCCTCGACGCTCTTCGCACTCGACGCCTTACAATCCCCGACTCACGCCGCTCCTTCCGCGCCCGCCCCGCGCCCGAAGACACAGAGGAAGCGCCGCGCCCCTCGTTCCAGTCCGTTCAGCAGCTCCAAGGGATGCTGAAGGACTGCCCGCAGCACCAGTGGATCAACCAGCGCTCGCACGAAACCCGCACGGCCTTTTGGCAGTCCGAATAAGCCCCAGACTCCCCTCCCATTGAGTACACGTACCCTTTCCTTCCCAGGTGGACACGTCCGTCATGGCGGCGTTCCAACAGGACCACGGCGGCTTCGAGGGTCTTGCCAGCGAGAGTCTCCGCCAGGTGCTCGACTTCCTGAGCATCAGAGAGCAGTTCACACTGCTGAGCAGCACCAAGTCGATGCTGAGTCGGGAGCCCTTGGCGCCCGTGGTGGCGTCCTACTGCGGCCAGTGCGATGCGTGTGGCGACAAGACGGAGCATTTGTGCACGAACAAGTTCAAGAACGAGAGCGGGGACTTTTGGACCGCGGTACTTAAGCACTCGACCCCCACGGGGCTGACGGAGCTCCGGCTCGCCAGGTGCGATGGGTTCGATGCTCAAGTGTTGAAGAGTAACGGGGCCAAGGCGGCGTTGAAGCCGCTGAAGGTTTTGGAGCTTAATCGGTGCACGTCCGTGGGCGCTGAGGCGCTGGGACTCATTGCTGACATGTGCGGTAATCTGAGGGAGCTGAGACTCAGGGACATGGCGGTGGACCGCACGGCACTGAAGAAATTGCTGAATAGGAACGGCGAAACGCTGCGGGTCGTGGACTTGCTGGGCTGCCACACGGTGAAGGGTGAAGATGTTCGTGCTATCGCTCAGTGCACGCAGCTCCGGGACTTGAGTCTGTGGGGGTGCCATAATGTGGACAATGCGGCTATTGTGCACGTCGTGCAGCACTGCTCACAGCTGGAGAGACTCAACTTGCGCTATGCGCACAAGGTGGACGACAAGGTCGTGGCGGCTGTGGCTGCGCACCTGCCGCAGCTTAAGGACCTGAACCTGCGCTACTGCTACAAGGTCTCGGACAAGGGCGTGGACGCGCTGTGCAGGTCGTTGCCTGGTCTGCGCTCGCTGAACCTGTCGCAGTGCTCGCGTCTCACTGATGCTGCCATTATGAATGTGGCTTCGTCGATGACTCGCCTCAAGGAACTGCGTCTCTGGGGCTGCGCGAAGCTCACGTCGGACTCGGTGTTCTTCATCTCGGAGGGGCTGCCTGAGCTAACATTGCTGGATCTACGCAGTCGCGACAAGCTGGAGGCTGTCATTGGTGGTCCTACGGCTCTCAAGTTCCTCATCCAAACCTACCGCAGCAAACTCGTGAGATGGGAGCAGGCACAAGGCGAGCAAGCCGGCGTGTTCAAGCGCCATGCCGTGGTTGCCGCCGCTGCGTGAAAGGAATAATCGTTGTCGCTTTGCAATGACGGTGTCCTCGCGGCCCTCTCTGCTTTTCCAGTTGCGTGCCTTTCCTTTTTCTAGCTTGGATGTTTCGGCTACCTGAGCTGTTGGCAGCAGCATTCGTGGCTTCTTCTACTTTTTCTTTCGGTCTCGCCGCGCCATTCGTATTCGTAACACTCGAGGAAGTGATAGTGAAAACTAATGCACATACCCCTTTCTAACTCTCCACTCTATTCCATTTACAAGCTAGCGCCCCAAGGAATGAACATGCAGTCGTTTTATTAGCAGATCTCGTCCAACAGCGAGCGTAGGTGCAACGGTAGCGAGTGGCGCAGCACAAGCAGTGTGTGTAAGTCGTCGGCGTGCAGCGCGCTGGAGGTGGCGGCCAGCGAATCGTGCAGGAACGTCGCGTTCTCTTCCTCCACCTAGAACAAACAGCACGGGCACGTGAGTGAACATTTCCGCACAACGACAAATACTGCTCAAGCGTACCTTCTTGAGGAGTGCCTTGGTTACCGTGATGGTGGACAGCAGCGATGTGTCCTCGTTGCTGGAAGAATCAGCCTCGATCTTGGTTTCTTCCTCCCCAACCTGTCGCTGCTGGTTGTGCTTCGCAGCCGACATGGACAGCGCCATGGCCTTGGCCAGCAACATAGCTTCCTCGTCGTCGGAGTTGACACCGTCCGTGTCACCAGCATCAGTGTCTCCGTCACTCTTCGTAGTGGTCGGTGGCTCATACGAAAGCTTCTTGTAAAGCAACAGGTACACCGTATCTGACACGGTGCTACTCACGAGTCGGTTGATCTCCTTCCAGTTCGAGCGCTCGACCTTCGTGTCGTTGAACTTGATCCACGGAGACAGCGGCGAGTCTTCCAGATGCAGCTGCCGCGTGCTCTCATCGCTCTCGCGACAGAAACTGTAATAGTGGCCCGAATTGGCCGTGAGGCCAGAGTGAACAAGCACACCGTAAAGACCGTAGTGACGCGACTGATGATGCTTTTTGGCGTGCGACGATTCTCCATTCGCGGATTCATAAATCGCGAGCTCCTCATCAGCAGTCAGCGACGGAAGCGTTAATAGTGCGGGGAAACGCACATCATGCAAGCACTTGCACGCCTTCTGCTGAGTCCAATCGTAATACATGCGCTTCAGCGTGATGATAAGGTGCTCTGGTGGCTCAAAGATCACTGTGTGCGTCCGGGACTCAGTCTTTTGTTGGCACACGCTGCAAGAGAGAGCATTATCACCTCCCAATGTACGCGTAGCAACGAAACGCGATAGCATGGACTCGATATCGTGTCGCCACACACGTTCCGAAAACACAAGTTGGCCATCTTGCCATTCTGTGCTGTAGTCTTTCTTGAATGCCACGTGCACGTACGAATCTTTAATGAGCTTCCACTTGCCGCCAATAACAGTCGGGGTCAAGGTAGTTGTCGGTGCGTTGTCAGAAGCCCCACCACTGGTTGGCGTAACGACAGAGACAGTGGGCTTAGAAGCACTACCAGGTGCACCCTCAGCACCACTCCACCACCCATCCATTTCAGTACTTGTTTCGTTGAGTATCAGCTCAAACGGATAGGTTGACGGTAAGAAATCATTCATGGTCGGCGCACCCACACCACCAGCCATTGGGCTCTCCATCCTCCACGCACCAACAATCGTGCGGTTCTTCTTGTCGCTGCCTTGCTGGTGCTTCGAAGTGTACAGCATGCCACTCATAGATCCGACCAGCTGAGCATGCAATACGATCCCAAAATTACCCTCCACCATACGAGCTTCTTCGAGCTCTTCCACGACCGAAAGACTGAGAAATCGACCAAATGCGGGCAACGGCGAGCTGGTAATTTCGTATTCGCCGTTGAGTGCATTCTCCAGAGGCTTGACGATATCTTTCACGTCGCATTTCGAGTAGCAGATATGAATTGCCACGCCGTTGGTACCTTGATTCAGATTAGCTTCCATTCCGAGAGGTGTGTGTTGGATCTTTGTGAACCCTGTAGGAAGCGTGTCAGGTTGTGCACCCGAAGTCCACATCACTGCAAGGTCCATCAAACTCTTCGACCTAACAGAAGAAGCACCATCACTATTTGATGCTGATCCACCACGGCGGAAGCAGATGAAGACAGGCACACCTGATGTACCATCGTTCAGATTTGCCGAGTGCCCCGCAGGTGTTGTTTGGATGCTAGTGTAATACTCCGGGACAGCATCAATCTCGCCGTAAATCACGCACACATCCGTGATGTAGCCATCAGCAGGTGCTTCCTCACGTTTCACTGCTAGGTACAGCGTATGAGGTGACGCAGTCTGAGCCAGCAGGTTGCCTGAGCGACCAGAGCACGTCTCCCGAACAACCTGTACACCTTCAGGGACACGCTCGTCGCCACGAAGCACCACGATCCCGGAGATGGGCCATTTGATTTTCACCTTCCGCGAGGTTTGCACGCCCTGAATGGCAATAGCCTTTCCTCTTCCATCCCCGATAGTACCGCTAACACTATATAAACGCGCTGGTACTCCTTGTAATGACATATCTGCAGGAGTGCCACCCACGCCAATGGGCGCAGGTCGGAGCTCCACGTCAAGGAGTTGTGCACTGGGCATCTTTACGTTCTTCCAATAGCCTGACACACGATACACTCGTGGGGCTGCGTTGCTAGTTGGAGCCATTGTCGAAGTAGAATCAGCATGCACAACAGATTCAGCAGCTGGAGCTGATCCTACTGTAATTGAGTCAGACCATGACGACACACGTGTTGCGACACAACATAGTGCTCCCTTACCATCCAGCGACCCCTTCACAAGTAGCGCATCCGAAATTGGTTCTGAAACTGAGCGGAGACGCACAGCCTTCCGCCCGCGGTCTGTCTCTTCGTTTCCCATCCAGTCGCCCTTCAATTGTGCGCTCACATCCATCGACGATGCTTCCGCTGGGAAGAGTTCTATCACTTCGTAGTCATTGTATTTGGGCACTTGACGAGGTGCACGGAACACATCAATCGCAAAAATGGGATTGCCATGGCCACGGCGGACCATTAGCTGTGGTGGTACAATGGGTTCTCTCCCAAGAGTAGGTTCAGAGAGAGGGACTGAAGAGAATGGACTTCCAATCGACTCCCACCCTTGCTCTTCGTATGTTGACACGGCATGGTCTTCAACGAGCTTCAAATCTGTAAGGCAGGGTTCGTTGCCCCCAACCTTAAGCGCAAGATACTGCTTCACCGCGTCTTCGTGGCTAATGTTGAGTAGGTGGTCCACCATGCGGTATCCTGGGATTCCGCTGTTAACGATTTTCAGGTCCGTGATCGGCATATCACATCGGTAGCACAAGTACACCTTGGAGCCATCGCCTTGGTTCAGGTCCACTTGAATCTGTTTGAAACCATCAGGAATGGACTCGTTGCCGTAGATCACTTGTAGGTCTGTGATAGGTGAGCCATTAGGCTCGCGGCGGAAGAAAAGGTATACCTGCTTCTTTCCGCCGGCAATGGATCCACCTCCGACGTTTAAATCAAGCTCCACACGCTCAAAGCCCGGCATTGAGGGCTTTGGATCAGAAGCCAAGGCCACCTTTACCACCAACTCAGTGATGGGCATTATCCGCTCACAGTTATCATCCATTGAATTGTCGGTCGCGCGCTCGGGGGATCTTTTCACACACAGATACACATACGGTGCACCCGTGCGATCCTTGTTCAGGTCGGTATTTAGACGTTCATAACCCTCCGGAGTATGGATGTCCATCGAAGATCCACTTGCAGCAGCAATGCTTGTGATTGGCGTATAGCGAAGGTCGATCATGTTCAAAAGTAGTTCCCAGAAGTACTCGCGGTTCACCGACTTCTTCCCGCACGTTTTGCACGCTAAAATCGTTGCTTGATGGCCGCCAAAAATCGATGCAATATCGTCAGTGGTAACTTCATGCTGACTCAATTGCTGACTAAGAGAGTCAATCAAAAAGTGTGCAAAATCCGACGTGTCTTGCTGGCGTCCATTCTTGAATTCAGACGGTAGGCATCGCTGAAGAGCATGCGTAGCCAGGAAAGGTCGTTGAGAAGCGGTCATCTGAGCGAAGAGATCTTGAATTGTTGCCACAACGTTTCCTCCGCTAACAGTTCCATCGTCCGCATACGGAGCAAAGTAATAATGAGAATCGCACGACAAGATCAAGCGCCGAAAGTCTTGCGTCATGTAGAGAGTTTGTAGAAAGCTGTTCTGGTAGCACACGTTTGTCAGATTTTGCTTCATGTTGACCATCCCGGCATAGTACGGTTGTAGCTCGTTCGGCTTTTTCGCCGGATCCGTAGGTGCAAGGCCGCAGAAGTCAGACGCATACGGCGACGCAAGACACTTCCAGTCGCCCGAACCGTCACCACGATACCATTTTCCGTCGAAACGAGAGGCAGTTTTGTCCCAGTAAAGCGTACAAGCATTGGATTGCGACTGACCCAGCTTCTTAAATTTTCCATCAAACTTCCACGCCCCGTCCTTCGTCAACCGAGCAAGACCACTCACTTTTCCGTCCTTCTCCAGATATGTGCCTCGAATATATTCACCCACAAAGCTCTTGGCGAGGGCAACGTGCATCTTCCCCCCTGTCGTTTCCCACACCGAGTCGCCCATGCTTTCAACCTCTAGCGAGTGGGTGAACGTTAGAACCGCTGTGCGTTTATATTCATCCAGATGCTTCACGTTCTGTAGTTTAGACGCATGTGAATCAACGGCCGCTTCGGGGGCAGCTTCCACTTCAATTATATCCATGTCCATGCTCATAGGAGAAGAAGCCGGGATTGCGTCAGCTTTGGGCGCAGGTAAAGCCATAACCACGTCGGAGGTGTCAACGGCATCGGCAATAGGAATTTCTCGCGGCGTCGAACACATGTGGCACGTTGTGTCAGCGGATTGGTTTTCCATTGTGCACGCAGTACAAATCCACGGGCCTGTAGGTTGTGTCGCGGGCGGGTGGTTTTGCTTTACAGCATCCTCCGCTGCGTAATATAATGTGGTGAGTCCATTGTCCGTTTTGCTCTCTTGATTTGATTCGACCACCTCAGGTTCGGCTTGGGTCGATCGCGCGGTACCACAAACGGAGCATTTTGTAGCAGTTGCGCTGTTTAACATGGTGCATGCTTCACATGCCCAATTATCAGCAGGATTTGGCTGTTCGACTAACGCCAGTGCCGTGCAGGTTGATTCTAGTGCTGCAGAGCTAGCACCAGTACTTAGGTCCGGCGCATTGTTACCACATACACTGCACAGTTTGAGTTCGATGCTATTGATCACCGTACACTTACTACAACCCCACAGTGATGCGTTCACTGGTCGATCAAGCAACGGGAAGTCAGAAGCTTGTACTGCACTGCTGCAGCGACACAAGTCGTTACCACGAACACGACAAGCGCACGCAGTTGTTGTTACTCCTAATGCAACAAGCTCATGACCTTCGTGGCAAATGATGGCACAAGGTCGACAAATACTGTTTCCATGCACGAGACTGCAGGTTTGACACCCGTACGATTCCTGCTCAATTGCACTGCCATCAGTACTCACTCGAGTGCACATTGTTGTCGCCTTCTCGCTGTTATTTTCACCTTCGCCATCACCTGCGCCCTCCGACTGAAGAACAGAATATACATTTCCCAAGACAGAGTTCACAGCATCACCGGGCGAACCGTAAATATGCGAATCAAACTTCCACTTCATCAGCGTAGTTGCGCTTGACGCGCCTCCCACAGCCGGGAAAATTAGACCCGTACGAACTGAACTGTCTGGCTCCATGCGAAGAGCGAGCTCGAGATCCACTGCAACTTCAAATACCACACCAACGCCACCAATAGCAACCGATAGAACACGCTCAGGCAGCTTGTACTTGATTTCAACGTCGGATGGAGCTGTAGACGGACCTCCAGCAACGCGAAAAACACGAGAAAGTGGGTTTCCCTGCCTTTTCGACCAAATGAACAATCCCAATTCGTACATTTGAATCCCTGAGGCAACAATCTCCGAGCTGATTTTGACAAGCATAGCAGAGCCATCGAAATTACGCAGAGACGATTCTGCTTCACTATTTGCTGCACCAGTATCCGCATTTGATATTTTTGCTGTCTCTGACAACAAGGGAACAAGGTCCCAGAATGACGATTCGCACAGAGCAAACACAACATTATTCCGAGACGGCTGTGGTTCAACTGACGATGCGATAGATATAGATGTTTGAAAACCGCCCATAATTGAAACAGCATTTTGTCGCCATAGCGCGGCCCCGGATTCTCCGCATTCAACTTTCAAGCCCCTGTTTCCGTCAGTCGACCCGTCAGGTAAAGAAAATTTGCCACTCCCGAAAAATTCGCTTCCGAGTGAGACAGCGAATGCATTCTTCACAGGAACAGATTCCACCGATGTTGCGGGAGCGAAAGTACTAACCGAAGAGACGGTAGCGTCATGGACAGCGTCCGGAGACTGGTATCCTTCAAAGACGCATGCATGGTTCTGCTGATTCGACAAGTCCAGCAATAACCGCTCCGAATCACCAGCTAGCGGGTAGTATCCGACAAGGTGCCGTTCTCGGCCAGTTAAGGCGTTCCAAATGCTCCAGTTCTCGTCCAGATTGGAAAGCAAAGTCGACCAAATGCGCAGGTCAAGCATTTGTCCATAGAAACAACTTGGGGGCTTTCCTTTCTCGTTTGGATCGTAACTTTCAAAGCTGCCACCGATTATTAACAGCGACACGCCCGGTGCAGAAGGACCGGCCTCATCCAGTACCTCCGATCTCGCAATTTCACCAGCGACGGAACCATCGATCAAAAGCACTACCCTTTCTTGGCCAAATGAAAGCGTGACATGACAGAATACACCAAATTGTACAGCATCTCTGGAAGTCACAGTATACCGTCCTCCAGCAAACTGCCACACCAAATGTCCGGCACTCGTCAATGACAACTCGAAATCGTGTCCGTTTGCAAGAACAATTTGTGCCTCGTTTTCTGTCGGCGACCGCTCCGGTCGAATCCAGACCTGAACGGTGAACTCTGTGCGGTCTGAAGTTGAAAGTACACCTCGTTCCAGAACCAACGTACTAGCCAGATTGCCCTCGGGAGAAAACACAAACGCGGGCAAATTGGTGGAGTCCATCATAGCATCGTTTGCATCAACAAGTGATACCGCAAGGTCGAACGATGTTTCAGTAGTCTGTCTCCGCGCAAGCCATACTCCTTGCTGCTCCCCACGTGACCATCTCATACGCATAAACGACAAGTCCGAGCTAAACACCGCCGAAAATGGCGCGGGGTTGCTTCCTTTACTGGTGGTAGGGATCGTAGGTACATTCACATCTGCTGGACGCTCTGTCCCACACGTCGTGCACTTGGTCGCATTTCCTTCATTGTTCATCGTACACGCACGGCAGTCCCAAGTCGGCGCTGAGATCGGGGCCATCGGCACCGTAGACGTTGCAGGTCCCTTCTCATCATGCAACTGTCTCCACTGTCCCTCGAGCTCCCACGTCGAGGCTTCCATCGTCTCCGGATGTGACAGCAGCACCTGCATCTCCGGCATTTTCTTAAACAAATAGCCCGTCAGCTCCAGCTTATTCTTCGCCTTCTTGTCCATCATCGTCGCCGTCACTTCGTGCGCGAAGCAGTTGGTGGTCTTTTTGAGCAACACCGAGCCTGCGTTTTGCGGTCCGCCATTTCCATGCTGGTCACTGATGAACTCATCCACGACCCATTTCCCTTCAACACTGGGCAGCATCTCGTCCATTTTATCAGCCGAAAGAACCCACGCACTCGCCCTCAGTAGCCGCTCAGCCTCAGCAGCAGTAGGTCGGTCCACTTGGGACCCGAACGCTCGTCTCAACGCGCGTCTTAACGTCATGGCTTCGGCCTCATAGCCTCGATGGCAATGCTCCAGAGCTGCACACGCCACCAGCAATGGGTGCACGAGCTCCCTGTTCCCTTCTGCGTCGTCTCTGCTGAATAATTCCGCTAGTTTCACGAGTTTTGGCACATTTTTCTCGTAAAGCTCGGCCGAATGCTGGAACCCCACCAGAATCTCAATGTAGAACCGCAGAGCTCGCTGCCGCGTATCTTTTTGCAGGGTTTTAACGTACACGGCGTCTAATAATTGGGTCGAGACGGCGTTCAGCACGTCCCAGCGCTTGGTCAACTTGAAGCCTTTGAACGTCATTTGCGCCAATCGCACGAGCCCGTTGCAGTGCAGCGACGGATGCAGCAATAAGACTCGCAGCAAACTCAGCTGCTGATTAGCGGAAATGTTGGTGCTGGACACCAACAGCGCCATATCTTCGGCCAATGAGAGCGACGGGGCCGACGCTGAGTCCCCGCATAGCGAATCCCAGTACTGCATCCGCTCTGGAGTTAAGCCTCGCGACGCATCCACGGCCTGCACTCGCAGCACGATGTCTTGGGTCTCGGACGATGCTGCTGCTGCGGTGCTAACGGCTACACATGCGCCCAGGAGCGCGCGGAACTGCTCCGTCGCCGCCTCCATGGTTGCGGAATGCTCGATCTCCCCCTCCGCGGATTCCCAGTGTTCTGATTGGTGTAAAGTACAGTGGGACTTGATGATGCATTGTGATTGGAAGCTGTAATTAGAAGTCTTTGTACAGGTGAGTAATATCAAGGAATATGGTACCTGCCACCCACCAGCCAGTCAATATTTAGTGTATCATTCGAGTGCTGTTGACATAATGGGCGGTAAGAGTCGTGCTACGCTGCGTCGCGAGAAGAAGAGGAAGCAGAAGAGCGCGTCGACTGCATTTGCTGGAGCTGCCGGCCAAGTGTCAGCCTCGGATAAGCCGCAGAAGCGCCAGCAGAAGACCATCTATGACAGCGACTCGGACTCGGCGGACGACTCGAACCGCGCCGCTATCCCGCTCCCGTCACTGGAGGACGGAGACAATGTGCGCGACTTTGTGGAGGAGCTGGAGCAGCACAAGCCCACGGGCAAGCGCGTGAGAGCCGAGGCAGAGCAGCACGCCGTGGACCAGCGTAAGAAGAGGTACAGGGAGGAGAAGGCAGAGAAGATCGTGTGGCGCAAGTTTGATAGGGAGAACCGGGCCTTTGAGCAGTTTTATGAGAGCTGCTTGGGACTGGATAAAGCTGAGTTTGAACGCTTCTTGATCAGCTTGAAGGAGCCGCTGCCTGTGCACTTTCGTGTCAATGGCAACTACACGAGTCTGAGCGAGATCGTGACGGGAACAATGGAGCTGGACTTTGATCTGAGTGAAGTGACAGTGCCCACGCCTGTCGGTGGTGGTGAGATGCACGTGCAGTTTGGTCCGGAGATGTGGGCCCCCGAGAAGAGATTGTGGAAGTTGTCGACGGACAGCAAGACTTTCAGAAAGGTCGAGGGTCTGCGCTCACTTAGCACGTATGTGCGCGGACAAGGGTCGCTAGGAACGCTTCTACGACAAGACCCTGCTGCGACTGTGCTGCCAGCTTTCTTGGATGTTGCGCCAGGTCAACGCGTGTTGGACCTATGCGGTGGCGGTGAGCACCGCGCCCCTATTGTGGAAGAGTACTTGAACCCTGCATCCCCATCCAGCGCTGGAATTGAGACTAGCTCTAGTGTCTCTTGCTTGCTGGTTGTTAATGAACGTGATGCGACAGCAGCAGCGTCTGCCGTGCGAAACCTAACGCGCACGCTGCCACTTACCCGCGATCTCGTTGTGACGGCGCACAAGCCGGAAGAATTCCCCGCTCCGGAGGCTGCCGGCGCTCTTTTTGACCGTGTGATTTGCACTGCCCCGTGTTCTGGAGATGGCCTGGTTCGCAAACTTCCCGAGAAGTGGCGTACGTGGAGTCCTGACCAGGCGCTTGCTCACCACCCGAGCCAGCTTGGTTTGGCTGAACACGCATTGACACTGCTTCGTATCGGTGGCGTACTTCTATATAGCACGCGTTCCCTGAACCCGATCGAAGATGAAGCCGTAGTGGCGGAGCTTCTCCGTCGCTCGAATGGCGCATTGGAGCTTGCTGAGACCGATGACGTCCTGGGAGGCCTGGAACGTTCAAACGGTCTTACTCAGTGGAATGTTTTGGATGTGCCGTCCTGGGACGCCGCCCCGGAGGATCAGCGACATCGTCTGCGTCCGTCCATGTGGCCACCAAACACCCAAGAGCGTGATGAGATGCACCTTGAGCGATGTGTGCGCGTGCTGCCTCACCAAAACGATACCCATGGACTTTTCCTCGCTGTTATTCGTAAGGTTCGTGAGCCGGAGAATGCCGCTGTCACTGCCGGCCCTGCCCCACTACCCCAAGCTAAAACCAAGGTGAAGTCGAAGGCGTATAGTGCTACCAAGAACAAGAAGCAGGCAAAGGCAGAAAAACCGTTTGGTAGCTTTACCACCATCGACGAGAAGCACCTATCATCAATCCAGGCATTCTTTGCTCTACGCAGCAACTTGGCGTTCTTGGAGCGTGTGGGTATGGCTCGTCAGAAGCGTGCAGTCCACTTGGTCACTCCTGCAGTCGCGCGGTTGGTGACCAGTGAGCTTCGTGGACGACTGAGCGTCTATCACGCTGGTGTGTTTGCGCTGCGGCCAGGCGCTAGCATCGAAGCTGTTGGCGATGAACTCACAGACGATGGTGCCCGTGCACTATTGCCCGCGATAAATGCCCGAGTGTTAAATCTGCCGCAAGACGAGTTCGCATCGTTCTTGGAGTCGCGTGAGATGTGGCTGAAAAATGCCGGCGAGCATGCGCGCAAACAGCTAGCGGAAATGAGTGAAGGTACCCTTGCCGTGGCTCTGGACGACATGGAGCCTGCTCAGACGGGTGACCGAGACATCGTGCTCGTGGCTGTGAAGCGACACAACTCGTGCTCAATTGTGTCGTCTCCTGCAGCGATTGCCCGTATCAAGGCTCTTCTCGAGGAACTCAACGATGCCGCTGGAGGCGGTGAGGACGGCTACGACTCGTTTGAGTTTGAAGACGAGTAGAAAAGAAACGCATGGACAAGATAATACTTGGAATGACCAGATCCTTCGTTATGATTTACTAAGTACCCTGCCAAGCCAACTCACTTGGCTTAGCCAAGTGAGAAAGAACCCTACTTCTTTTCCACATGTTGTGAAATGTACTCGAGCACGGTATTCGCGTCTTCAGCGACTCCGACACCATGTGACTGGAACGGCATTTCAGGGTACTCGGGGTTCACACGGACAAGCTGAACCCCATCAGTATATGCAATGCGTTCGTTCGGAAGGCGTAGCACGCCAGGAGTATTGAAGCCTGCACCAACCTCGAGGATTGCGAGCTTCTTACCATCGTTTCGTACGTGGTCCAGCACTTGAGCCAGCCATTTGTCGTACACTGCGCGCCCTTCCTCCAGTGCGCTCTGCAGAAACGAGTTGTCTACACGCAAAAGCAGGAACATCTTGCCCCCACAGCAGGGGCATTTCGGAATTCCGGCCGGGTCTTCAATTCGGTACGTCTCCGGGTTGAAGCTCTCTAGCCCCTTCTCCATGAACGGACGGGCATCCCAAACACTGTCTTCAGCACAGGGCCCTGAGCACTGAATGCGGCCGTACTCACCCTGCATGATGTACATGGACTTCGTGTCGAACCCCTCCTGCTCGAACATACCATCGGCATTGCTCGTCTTGATGAACGCAGAGCCAGCATTGCGATTCTCGAAGGACTTGACGATGGCCTTCACGTAGTCGTATGTAGACGCTGTGCGGTGGCGCACCCAGTCGAAGCGGACCATACTGATCTGCTTAAACAAGTATCCCCACATTAGCGGTTCGTCCCAGTTCGTGTATCCGATCGAGCTGTACATCATCCGGAAGCTAGGGATGATTTTTCTGATGCCGGGGTGGAACTTCTTCATGACTGCTTCCGAAGTGTAGTCGAGACCAGCCGCAGCCGATAGCCCAGCACCTCCGGCCACCAGCAAGTAGTCTGCACCTTGGACAGCTTCAAGTGCGCTTTGCAGCGTCGAGGAAATAGGAGCAGACGGCAGCACCACACTGTCAGGGCATCTGCCTTCGACGTAAGTCTTGTACAAGTCGTAATCCTTCTTCAAGAACGTGTTGAAAACCACCTTCCACCCGCGGGTCTCATCTTCATGCGTCGTCAGCCACTCCAACACGCTGTCCACGGCGATCAGAACAGCCTCGTCGCTCGGGAACGCAAACAAACCCGTCGAGATGCATGGGAATGCAATTGAAACCTGCTCCTCGGCCTGGTCACCCACCGTCTTCAGCAACAAGTCCAGCGATTTCGTGTAACACGACTGCAGTTGGTCGCGCTCAGCACCGCTGGGCTTGGAGCCTTGACGCAGTTGAGGACCCACCGTGTGCAGCACATACTTGGCTGGCAGTGCAAAACCTGGCGTGATCTGTGCATTGCCTGCAGGTTCCTCATGCGCCTGACGAGACATGATGTCGTGGCAGGCCGCGCGCAATCGCGGACCCGCCATGCAGTGGATCACGTTGTCGATACACTTGTGCGTTGGCTGGAAACAGCCCAGCAGAGCCGAGTTGGAGGCGTTCACGACGGCTGTAGCCTTGAGCGTGGTGATGTCGCCCTTCCAGAGCGCAATCTGCTCGAACCCACGTGCGTCCTTCGACGAAGGAGGCAGGACGGTCGGCAGTTGTTGTGCGTCCACAAGGGTCTTGCGTTGCTTGAACTCGAGGTTCAGTAGAGAGTCTACTTGGCTGTAAAGCTCCTCCTCTTGCTTGTTGTCGTTACTATCGTCCGGCGGCGGACGCACGACCAGGAGGTGCTGCACCATCTCTCGAATGTCTGAGCTGGAGGCGTGGTGGAGGTGGTGCAGCGAGTACCCTCCCTCTGTGAGGAGTCGAGACGCTACTGCCCGCAGCAGTGCGTTGTAGGATCCAGATGGGGCTGATGGAGCCATAGTTGCTTGTGTGAGTTGCGCTGGACGAGGCAAATTGAAGAATGAAGCAGAGACTGCACTAAGTAATAGATGTAGCCCGAACGTTAATCACATCTTATTTACGGTATTCCTGAGTGCCGTAAAAGTATTAAGCTTGAGTTATGTAAGCGTGACCGTATTTAATTTACTTTGCCATGTCGTGTCCCATAAGTAGTTAAGTTGTCGGTGATTTAGCGGTGATCTGCCTCAGTTGATGTTGGTAAACAGTACCCCCAATTTAAAGACTTGCCATCGCGAGCGCAGCTTCGATGGAAGCGTCGTTGGCCGCCTCGAAAAGGCAAGTACTTATTCATTTCATCCGGCTCGTAGGACCCATTGTATTATACAACTTGTTTTCTTCGGAGTAAGAGCCTCTACGTCCGAGCTGGTTGGCCAAGTCTGCTTATTCATGTTCAGCATTTTAAAGACCCCCACCCCTGCTTGGACTTCATAGTGAGTAGCTCCAAATTGGCAACTTCTAGCCCAAAGCACGGTCAATCCTGTCACACTACTATTGGCGACGTTAATACGTGGGTATATTTCATGCTTTGTTTCGCATCGCAGATTCAATGTGACCTTTGTCATGAAGCAAACCTAAAGCTTACTGGATTTGTAGCTGCTGTGAAACATGCTCCAACACGGCATTCGCGTCTTCCGTCACTCCGACGCCATGGCATTGGAATGGCATTCCGGGGTACTGTGGGTTCGCGCGCACTAACTGCACTCCATCTTGCGTAGCTAGCCGCTCATCAGGAATACGCAGCACAATTGGAGCGTTGAAGCCGACGCCCACTTCAAGAACCACCAGTTTCTTGCCGTTCTTCTGCACATGTTGCATCACTTGGGTAAGCCACTTTTCGTACCGGATACGACCGCCCTCCACACCGCTGCCCAGGAAAGTATCGTCCTCACGCAAGAAGACAGACATGCGACCTCCGCACTTTGGACACGTGGGAATACCGACAGAGTCTTCAATGCGGTAAGTCACCGGGTTGAAGTTCTTCATCCCCTTGGTTTGATGTCCCGACCGCTTTCCTTGGAACACGGCGTGGCGCACTGAATTTGACCAAAATTGCCCTGCATAACAAACACGGACGCTGGATCGAATCCCTCCTGATCAAACATATCGTCAGCGTTGCTGGTTTTGACCAAGACAGAGCCAGGATCTCGGCTCTCAACCTTGTCCACAATAGACTTCAAGAGCACATAGGTCGGCGCCGAGCGATATCGATAGCGAAACCAATTGTCTAGTAACCTGCCTCCTTTAGCAGTACCGAGGCCACTGTACGAAGCATAGGAAGTTCAGACACTGATGAGCCCGTTGGCATGGATGGCTCACGACTTAATCGATACACAGGAAATTGAAGAGTGATGCCAGATTGCCACAGTCTCAAGCTTTTGTTCACGATGGTCTCAGAAGCGCGAGTGCGCACGTTTTTAGGGTTATCTGGTTCGTCAACAATTCATATCCTATCACCTCGCTCGGCCCGCCAGGTCGTCGAGCACCTTAAACCTCTGAGCCTGTACGTTGACCATAGAGGACGGTTGTGTGTCAACAAAGGTTCCGTCTCCTGTCCATACTTTGTTCAAGTCAAAATCTGCCAATGACTCTCACTCTCCGCGTCCATTCATCAATCAAGTCTCAAGCACCAAAATGTCGGAGCCTGTCAAGACGGTGACGCCGTCTGCAGAGACCCCGAAGACGACCACCACCACCATCGCAGTCTCTACAGAAGTGCCCGTGCAAGATCGTCGTGCTGGCGAAGCTCCCGTCAAGAAAGAGTGCGTACAGCCAACAATATCCTTACTTATATCCACGCCTCGACTAACCAGAATCTAAACTATAGATTCCTCAAGCCCAAGTCTGCCCCGAAGCCTGCTATGCCCACTACTACCGAAACTAATGATACTAAGGACGTGGCCCACGTGAAGGACGATCGCGACCGCAGCGGCGGCAAAAAGAAGCGCGGCACCTTCAAGAAGCGCCCGGCGGATGTTGGACAGGACCCCGCGGACAGTTTGTGCCGCGCGGAGGCCTCCGGAGAGGGCTGCAAATTCGGTAACAGCTGCAAGTTCAGTCACGACCTGAACGACTTCATGAAAAGGAAGCCCAAGGACATGGGCGACCGCTGTCCGGTGTTTGATGTCGTTGGCTATTGTCGCTATGGTGTGGCGTGCCGCTTCGCTAAGGCGCACACTGAGAATGTGGACGGCAAATACCGCAACGTGAAGCGCGATGGGTATGTGGAGAGCAAGGGGCAAGATCTGGGCGACGAGGTAAACGACTTGACCCACGACTTGCGCGTAAAGCTCCGTAAGAACCAGTACCCCTTCCAGGCCAAAGAACCGATCCGAAAGAAATGGAACAAGGGTGGTAAGCGTCAGCAAAAGAACGACGTGAAGCAGGAGGAGAAACCCGACGGAGAGGCTGCTGCTGCCACTGAAGAGCCTGCTGCAGAGACGGTGGACCCTGCTGCGGAGAGCCCCTTGTTGGCCGAACGGAAGCCAGTCGACTTCAAGCAGAAGATCTATGTGGCTCCACTCACGACCGTGGGCAACCTGCCGTTCCGTCGATTGCTGAAGCAGACGGGTGCCGACATCACGTGCGGTGAGATGGCGATGGTCACAAACTTGCTGCAGGCACAGCAGTCAGAGTGGGCACTGCTGCGTCGTCACAAGAGCGAGGACGTCTTTGGTGTACAAATCGCGGGCGGACACGCCGACCAAATGACCCGTGTGTGCGAGCTTCTTGCTCGGGAAACAGACATTGATTTCGTGGACATTAACATGGGCTGCCCCATCGATCTGGTGTGTAACATGGGTGCTGGTTCTGCGTTGATGAACCGCCCGCCGCGGTTACTTGAGGTCGTGTCGGGCGCGTTGACTGGGCTGGAACTCGGCACGCGCATGCGTACGGGCGGTATCGTGAACACCCCTGGCCTGACGGTGAAGCTCCGTACCGGGTGGAGCAACAACAATCCTACTGCTCACAAGCTGGTGCCCAAGCTTCAGTCTGTGCGTGCGTCGCAAGCATACGTGAATGCCGCGGTTGTCACCGCTGACTTCAAGCTGCGCGCAACACAGTCCATTGACGCCATTATGGTACACGGCCGATCGCGGCTACAGCGCTACACGAAGAATGCCAACTGGGATTACATCTTCCAGTGCAGCGACGCTCAACAGCACAGCGTTGACGAAAAGCCGTTTCCGCACGTGCCGTTCGTGGGCGGAGGCGATGTTCTATCGTACGAGGAGTTCGACGAGCACCTGCAAAACGGCAAGCTGGACACGTGCATGCTGGCGCGTGGTGCACTCATCAAACCGTGGCTGCCCACCGAGATCAAAGAGCGCCGTCACTGGGATATCTCGTCCTCGGAGCGAATGGACTTGCTCAAGGACTTTGTTCGCTTCGGCCTCGAGCACTGGGGCTCCGACCAGAAGGGTGTGAATCGCACGCGCCGCTACCTGCTCGAGTGGCAGTCGTTCCTGTGCCGGTACATCCCTGTGGGTCTGTTAGAGGTCCTGCCACAGCGGATCAACGACCGTCCGTCGCCGTACTACGGACGCAATGACCTGGAGACGTTGATGGCCAGCGACCAGGCCGTGGACTGGATCAAGATTTCTGAGATGCTGCTGGGCCCGGTGCCGGAAGGCTTCCAGTTCGTGCCCAAGCACCGCGCCAACGCGTACAACGCGTCGTAAGAAGTGTTGATTGCAATGCGCGAAGGTGACCAATCATTTGTTACACAAGATAATAGATACGCTGCACCCTGCTATTCTGTAGCAACACGAACTTATGTTCAAAGTGCGGGTTCATCGTAAGCTTACATGTATTAATAGTAATACAGTGCAAGTATTTGAGTGCCCAGGTCACCTCGACGTGACATGCAAACCCTTCACGATTTGCACGCGCTTTCAACAATTGTGGACTTGACAAGCTGTGCTTTGGCCAAAGCACAGCTTTGAAAGCAGGATCAAAATGAGACGTCCGAACACGCACAGTTGCCTATCAAAAGTATCTTTAGACGCGGTGGTCCGTTTCGGCACGACTCGGTGCGCTTGCAACAATCTGACCAAAACCAGTCAGATCAACTCCCCTCCAAAAGCGATACAAGTGGGTTCGAAACGGATAGAAGTGGGATCACCTGTGACATACAAAGACCAAGTGATGCAGGTTTGGCCCCCTCTCACGCTGTGCCGCCCAGCTCACGCGCATTAACGGAAAAACACCGACGCCCCCCATGCTCGAGAGCAGCAAGCAGGAACCCCCCGAGGCCGAGCCGACCACACGCAGCAGCACGAGCCTCACGGGCCTGTCCAGCGGCGTGTTGCCGGCGCCCCACCTGAACGTGGGCGTCTTCTCCAAGCGCAAGGGCGTGCGCTACCACCGCGACGGACAAGTGCGCAGCTGCCGCTTCTGCGAGATCCTGCGCGCGCGGGCCGAGCCGTTCCTGTACGAGGACGAGCACGTGGTGGTCTTCCGACCGCTGCGCCCCATCGTTCCCAGTCACGTGCTCATTGTGCCGCGCGCGCACATCCGCAACGTCAATCGGCTGGCTGCGAGGCACCGCGGCCTGCTGGCGCAGATGCACCGCGTGGCTGAAGCGGTCATGACGCAGGGACCGGAGATGCAGGAGCCTCAGGATAATGACGACAAGGCGGTGCGCTACTCATTTCATGTGCCGCCGTTCAATAGCATTGACCACGTGCACATGCACGCGTTCCACGACGACCCACGCAGCTTGGGCTACTACGGGCGGCTCAAGTACCGCACCGAGTCGTGGTGGTGCCGCTCGTACGACCAGGTAATGGCGCGGCTGCAGGACCTGGCGGCCGAGCAGAGAGAAACCGCAGAGGTGGACGAGTCGTCGTCGAGCTCGTCCGGACTTCTCTCGGACGAGAGGCAGACGGCGTAAGCTGGAGACACCTATTTATTTGCAATATAAACACTTGTGGCTCTACCTACCTCAGTCGCTGCTGCCGTACTCGAGGCGGACGTGGGACGACGTGCCGCGTCGAGGAGTGGCAGGTTGCCACCCGCACAGAATTGCTTCGATGTCCTGCAGACTGCGGCGGCTCGTTTCGGGCACGTACCACCAGGACAAAACGACTCCTGCGACGTTGCACGCCATGACGATCCCAACGCAAACGCCCAACACGGACACTGGGGTCGGTGTGTACTCGCGGAGCACTGGTAGTGCGTGCGCGAGCCCGATATTTACAATAGCCTCCCAGATTACCACGAGGCTCACGGCCCCCATACGCTGCTTGACGGCGAAAAGCTCACTGACCATGATCACAGGCACAATCCCGAGACCGAGCTGATGGCCAGCATTGACCAGCAGCATGGCAGCCCAACCGGAATCACTGAGCGACACGCCGTCGTCGTCCGCCTGTTGCGAGTCCCTGTAGAGGGAGACCAAAAGGAACACGCAAGCCAACACCACCACGTAGCAGCCGCACTGCAGCGCCGCAGGTCGCCCTCTAGTGTCGACAAAGTAGAAGCAGGCTACTACACCAACTGCAGCAGCCACAGCCACAGCTATGGTCACAGCGATCATCCCTTCCTCCGTGCCTTCGACGGCAACACCGAATATCGTGAGGACGAAGGAGGCATTGGTGTGGGTTCCACCGACACCTCTGCTGCCCGCCTCAACGAGCGTCGACGTTATTGCCGGCTCAAGAAGGAAGGCGCTCACCGCACGCAGCGTATATAGCGCAGCGCACAGAAGGACGGGGCGATAGAAGGCTCCGTGATGGCGCCGGTCACTCGCCGCCAGAACCTTTGCATGAATGATAGCATTCGCCTCGTCTTCGGCGATCCGTTCGTCACGATCGAACAGTTTGTAGAGCACGTCGAAGGCGGCTTCCCGGTCGTCATGGCGTGCAATGAGCCACGTTGGCGAATCCGGGAGCTTCTGCGCGAACAGCAGCAGCACCAGCGCAGGGACCACTCCAGACAGAGCCAGGACCTTCCACTCACTGAGGTTGAAACCCAAATACTGCCGACTTAGGTACATGAAGAGCGCTCCAAGCGCCAAGTAGCAGACTCCGCCCAGCGATGACACGAACATCTGCGCGCAGACCACTCGACCCCGAGTGTGGGCTGCGCTCACCTCCGCCAAGTACACGGGCACAATGACGTATATGATCCCTGCAGCTGCGCCAAGCAGGTATCTCCCAACTAGCACCGTGAGTTCTCCATAAGCGACGCCAACCAGCACCCAGCCCACGATGAACGGAATAGCAGCGAGCTCCAAGGTGCCTGCTCGGCCAAGTCGGTCTCCACAGTAGCCTGCCCCAGCAGCCCCCAGCACGGAGCCCAGATACAGACACGAGCGGAAGAAGAACTCAGCGTGCTCGTGTCTGGCTCGGAACACGTCCACCTGCATGTTGTAGAGCCTCCCTGGGGAGATCGGGAACAGCGCGAGCCAGGCGCATGCCACGCCCGCAGCGCCCATGGCCGCCACATGAAGCAAGAAGAAGGCGTTGCGTTGACTCGCCAGACGCTTGTGGCGGTACTCAGGCCTGTCAATACAGAGGTGGTGTATCCATGAATATGCTGATAGGGAGCAATAATGGCGAAGGGGCACCCACCGCGAGTTGATGGGCGTGCTCTCGTCGCTGGGCGAGAGCGACGCATCCGAGAGCTCCAGCGGCGCCGAGATGTACTGGTGCGGCACGAAGGCGAAGTCGCTGCGCGGAGGGTCCCGCAGGCACTCGACAAGGTAGCGCCAGCTCCGTGGCCTACGACGAACGACCATTTGACAAGTGAGAGCCGAAAAATGCTCGAACTTCAGTTGCGCAACTTTAGTGCAACTTTATCAGGGTTGAAGTTGATCTATGCTATGCGGCTACGAAGATGGCGGCTTGGCGTCCGAGGTGGAAGCCTCGTGCAGTAATGGTAGACCTGGGTACTTCTGCGTCAGCTCGCTGCCCAGGTGCTTCTTCCAGCGGAAAAAGTTGGCACATGAGTACAGGAATGACTTGACACGGACCTTGGCCGACTCCTTGCGCGTCTTGGGGAACGGCGTCGTGTCCAGACAGACGACGCCCGGCAGCGAGAACATGTCGCTGTAGCCCATGCCGAACACGATGGCGCCAGGGCCCCACTCCTTGACGTAGTTCGCCAGCTGCGTCGAGATGAGACGCTTGCTCACAATGTGCGCGCCGTAGTAGTTCTTAGCGTCGATCCACCGGATCGGGACGCCGTTGATGATCACGGGGTCGAGCAGCAAAATGTCGGGGGAGATCACGCGGCGGCCGTGTGACACGATCTGCTCGGAGCACAGCTCTGCCTGGGTCCTGTGTAGGCACAATACGTAAAAACAACAGATTAGTTCGGAGCGTCGAGTTTCATGAAAGCTTCGAGAGTAATGACGTACTTCACACGGATTCCCTTGGCCTTGAGGAAGTACTCGATAGCCTTTTCTAGCGAGTCGGCATTATACTTTGGCGCGCCAATGAACGGGTCACTCTTGTGGATGCTGTCATACTCAATGGCCTTGCGCAGCTCGTACTGATCACGCTTCGAAAGGTTCTGGGCAGGTCGTGCCAGAGCGTTCTGCAAGCAACAAACACAGTTTTCATACGTCAACAACAACAATCCAGCGTCACCGCAAGAGTCACATACCTTGACCTCCACCTGGCTCTTGCCCTTGGCACGCAGGATGACTCGCATGAGCGATACTGGAGGGTAATTATGTGCCGTCGAAAGCGCGATGAGGCTGCGGCCGCTGTCGTATTCCTTGCAAATAGTAGCCCTATCGCGGCGGACGCGGTGCGTATTAACCAGCAGCGACATACGCAGCAGTTGCTTGCGCAGATTGATGGTCATGTTGGTCGTGATAGGCAACATTTGCAGCAGTGCATCGATATGATTCACTTGCGTTCGCTTCAAACGGCGAAACGTTTCTTGCTGCAGAATCAGCCCCGCGGCCTGGGTCTCAAGCACCTGCGGGATTGGGGTCACGGGCCATTCTAGGTCCATCGGCGTGAGATCACCGAACTTATTCCGTGCGTCCTTGATATCCTTCTTCGTCAGCGCCATGAAACTCGGGCCGTTTTGGTACACAGATGACTGCATGGACGAGAAGACAGACGACATGGCAAAGCAAGGGTCCAGACCCACCGCACGCACTCCCTCCATCACCGTCAATGCGCGGTCCTTCCGCCCCGACTCAAGCGACGTGAGCGACATGATCTCCGGTTCAACCTCCGAAAGCCGCATCTCCATCAAGATGTCGAAAAACGCATCTGACCGCCAAACAATCGATGCCCGCAGTAGCCAATGCATGTACGTGTGCACGGAAATCGGACGCAGCAGACGAAGCTGCTTCAGCACCTTGACGGCACCGTCCAAGTACTCTTGGCGGTAGCAAATGTCCAAGAAGCGGTTGTAGTCCGCCAGCTCCAGCTTCATCCCGGCCTTATCCATCAGACCCCACAGCTCAATCACTTCCACAGCAGCAGACGCCTCGTTACACGCATCAAACAGCGTCCGCAGCGTCGCCTCGTCCACCTTGCGTCCTTGGTTCAGCATATCCCGAACAATGTGGATACCCTCTGACGGCTTCTTCGCCTCGCAGCACGCCAACACTCCCGGTGTCAAAAAGTTCTCGTCCAGATATGGGTTGCCATAGTTCCGGTACAGATCAAAGAGCGTATGTGCGTTCTCAAACGACACGTGACGGAGTTTGGTGATCAATGCTGCGATCTCCTGCTCGCTCGGTAGCGTATTCTGCAACGATGCGATCTCCTGCAACGTCATCCTAATCTTATCCGTCTTGAGGTTCTTCAGCGGCATCGGCGTCTTCACCTCCAACACCGCAGTCTCGGATCCTGCACTCGAGGAGCTGTTCTTTTTCTCCTCCGGCTCATTACTGCTCTTCTCCGAACTATGTGTCGTTGCAACAGCAGCTGCCTTCATCTTGGCGTCTCCCTTCATTGCTCTGGACAGCATCTCCTCTTCGATCTCCTTCTGACTCATGGGCTTGCGCTGCTTCGCCTTCAATTTCTTCTTGGGGGCCGTCGGCGTCGGAATCTCTGCATCTTCCAGCACTACACCTGAAGCGACAGGAGCGGCGGTCGTTGTCACCGTCTTCTTGACCTTTTTACTCTTGCGGCGCTTGGCAGCCACCGGTTTGTGGTCCGCAGCGTCTGCCGCTACCGTCGCCTGCGTGGAGTGAAAGCGCATACGTGCTGCATAGGGCTCCTGGAGGACACTATGGCCGCTTGCTGGGCGCAGGAATGCCAGCTGGGCAGGCGCGTGTGCCGCCGACGTGAGCCCCAGGCGTCGCACGCTCAGTCCCAGAAGCATCGAGACTGGGTGGTCAACAATGAGGCTGGACGTAGATGTAGATGTATTTTATTTAGGTCGAACCGAGCTATTAGACGTAGTTTATTTTATTATACTCGCCGTTTTGGGACCACATTCAGCCGCGAGGCCGAATTTGTGATTTGTGATTGCGTTACGGGGGGTACGTCGTAACCTAGCACGGTTTACTCACTGTTTTGGTATTTTGTGTCGCTGGCTTGGTGCCCAGTCAATTCCGGCTTCAGCTAACAATGGTGGAGCAGGCTTCGCCCGACGCTGCGGCCTTCGTGGGCGCCTTGTACCGCAAGGTGCTGCTGTCAGTCAAGGCGTCGAACGCCGTGCCCTCGGAGGACGACGGCTTCCACTTCCACAGCCAGTTCAGCAAGCAATTCGCCGCCAAGTCCAAGAGCTCGGGCGCCACGGCCGAAGGGCTCGTGAAGCTGCTGATCAAGCGCCGACGCAATGATGCGGACGGAGACAAGGACACAGACAGCAGCGACGAGGATGAGGACGAGCAGCAGGAGCTTTTCGACGGCCCGGAGCCCAACGCCCGCGTCACGGACTACGCCGACATGCTGCTGGACGAGGCGACCAAACACTTGCAGCGCTTCGTGCGTGGCGAGACGGACACGGCGTCCACAGAGGCTAAAAATCTCCGACCACTGGAGAACAAGCCGCATACCTTTGAGAAGAACAAGAAGCCCAAGATGAACGAGAAGGAGGAGGTTCCAGGGAAGAAACTGGCGCGTGGAGCGCAGGACAAGCCCCAGGACAGGTTCAACGAGAAGATTGACAATTCTGACGCACCCTTTGTGTCGAAATTGAGGGAGAAGGTTCACACACTGAAGGGTGTCGCTGAGGACGAAGACGACGAGATGACGCCGCGCCATCCATACTTCCCGGAGATTAAGGGACTCAAGTATGCGCAGTGGCAGCTTGAAGCGGCCGAGGAATCCTATGAGAGAGTGGATCTGGACCAGGCGTCGTACTTGTGGGTGGACTCGGACGAGAAGCTGGTGCAGATGATGAAGTCGCTCATTGCGTCGGAAGCACGTGTGATTGCCGTGGATCTCGAGCACCACAGCTACAGATCGTACATGGGACTTACGTGTCTGATGCAGATTTCTACTGCGCGCGAGGACTTTTTAGTCGACACACTAGCGCTTCGTGGCAAGCTGCAGACGCTGAACCAGATCTTCTGCGACCCCGAGAAGGTGAAGGTGCTGCACGGTAGTGACATGGATATCCTCTGGTTGCAGCGCGATCTTGGACTGTACGTTGTGAACCTATTTGACACGGGCCGCGCGGCTCGTCTGCTGCAGTACCCGCGTTTCTCGTTGGCGTACATGCTCAAGCGTCACTGCAACATCGACGCTGATAAGCAGTATCAGCTTGCGGATTGGCGCATCCGTCCGCTCGAGAAGAATATGGTCAAGTACGCGCGTGAGGATACGCGTTATCTGCTGTATATCTACGACCGCCTTAAGAAGGAGCTGCTTCAGGCCGGAGCAAAGTCTCGCGAAAGCCTGCTTTTCCAGGCGTTGCAGAACTCCAGTAAGCTCTGCTTACAGGTGTATCAGAAGCCCCAGCCTACCGAGGGAGACGCTTTGGCCGTGGGCGAAAAACTCATGGGCACGGTGAACATCCGTGAACTGTCGGAACTTCAGAAGCGTGTCATTGCGGCTCTTTACTTGTGGCGTGATCGTATTGCTCGTCAAGAAGATGAGTCGGTGGCGTACGTAATGCCAAATCATGTGCTCATGAAGCTGACAAAGCACCTGCCAGCGCGCTCCGATGAGCTCTTCCGTACGTGCAACCCTGTGCCTTTGCTGATCCGCAAGTATGCCCTTCAAATTACGAAGATCATAATCGCCGAGAAGGCCAAGCTTGCTGAGGAAGAGTCGAAGACGCAGCAAGAACCCGCCGCAGGTGCGGTCGTCGCCAACCCGACGAGAAAGACCTGGAATGAGGATGGGGTGGAGCAGACGGTGGCTTTTTCTAGTCTCAAGCGCGTTGGACGTGCTGAGTACGCTCCTTGGAAGAGTGGCCAGCGCAAGGCTGTTGCTAGTGCTAACGCTGGCACATCGTCGTCCAGCGGTGTTCGGCCAATGGCTCTGGGAATCAGTGTCTCCAACACTATGGCCGAACCTAAGACTGCAGCCATGCTGCTTGACCAGGTGAATGCCATGGTTGCGGGCACGCCGTTCACAATCGCAGAGAATGACCCGTCCGATGTATCAACCACCAAGCCAACCTCCTTGTCCGAGATCCCCAACAAGGACGCCAGCGCAGCCAACGACACCCAGCCGAAGATGCCTCAATCCATCTCGGAGGCCTATCACATGTCGAACCGCTCTAAGCGGAGGAAGACCACCCCCGTGGATACAACCTCGGCATCTCAAGTCAAGGGCCGCACCGAAGAGTTCATGCAGAAGGCGGACGGAGATGCCAAGGACGAGAGCGACTTTCAGGCCTTCGACTATGCGGCTGCCAGCTCGCATGTCGCAGGAGCCAAGTTCGAGCTTAAGAAGGACAAGGACGAAGTGCGACCAGGTCATGGCCGCAAGGGCCAGAACAGGAACAAGAAGCAGGCAGGCTACAACCCGTTCGCGGTCATGGGCGGCAAGGGCAATAAGGACAAGGACGAGCCCAAGGGTGCACGGAAACCCGTCAAGAAGATGCACCACATGCCGAGAAGTGCCACATTCAGGTAGACGCGTCCAACTCGTTTTTCCTAGTTGGATTCGCTTCCAGTGCAGTTAGATAGACCAATATACACATCTGTCGCTCCACCACCAGTGCTAAGTAAAAATTGATTGTTTCGGTAAATTGTCGACATGTGGTTGGCTAAAATACAGCTGACGGTTTTTTTCTTAGCGATTTTAGCGCCATTTTGAAAAAACGGACCAAGCAGCCGCTGTGATCTCCCGATGGCTCGCAGCCCCACGCTCAAGCGCGTGTCGCCCGAGTTGGACGGAGGGGAAGGCAGCGCCAAGAAACTCAAGGCCACGGTGGTCGTGGCCAGCCAAGCGGTGGAGATGGTGCGCAGCGAGTCGGACTCTGTCGAGGCAGGGGAAGGCGTCCATGCGCTGAATTTGGCGGACAATAATAACGTAAATCACGCACAGAAGGACGGACAACACGGTGCGATCTTGTAGCGCTGTGTTTCAGTATTCACGGTGTTTTGAGCGTCATAGCTCTTGACGTTGAAAAGTTGTTGAATTTTTTACTCAACTGTCTTTGTAGACGTGGAAATGGCCAATGTGGAGCACTCAGAGCCCCAGCAGACCACGGAGAGGAAGAATGAGGTTGCGAATGATGGTGCAGCCAAGTCGAGTGCGAAGAAGCCGGCCAAGCAGCGCGCGAAACCTGCTGGGAAGGCTGTAGCCAACGGGAAGACCAAGGCCAAGGCAAAATCCAAGGCTAAAGCCAAGCCTAAGGCCAAGGCTGCTCCGAAGCGGAAGGTGCGCACGCAGGAGGACAAAGTGAAGGAGAACGCGCCGCTGGTTGCGCCGTTCTTCGTAGAGACGGGCGTCGAGTGGAACAACACGAACATCGACTTTGACGAGCTCACTGTCTTGCGCTCGCGATGGGAGCTGCCTGCTGCTTGTCACATCCTCTGGCTACTGCAGAGTCCGCTAACGCTGCGCTTCTCGAATACGCTGCTGGAGTACGAGGCGGCGCTTCTGAAGCCGGAGGAGAGCCCTGTGCTGGAAGATGTGTTCACAAAGCTTCTGCTGAAGAAAAGTGAGCGGGCGTGTCTGAGCGCTGGGATTGGCCTCAAGTATGAGTGGTGGAACAAGCAGCTGCGCATTTACTACATGGACATGTACGACAAGTGGTACGCGCTGCTGCGGAAGGCGGGCGAGCGGCTACCGGAAACGTTTTCGCAAGATGAGGACGATGACAACGCTAGCATCTCGGACACCAAGACCGATGAACAGGTGGACGTCGAGCTCAGTGATGACGAGTGGCTGACGCTAGACATTCTGAAAGCTCGTCTTGAAACTCTAGGCATGACGTGCCCATTGAAGGTGAGTTTATTCAAGTCTGTATTGATGGAGCAATTCTGAAATGTTTTGGCTATCTACTTGCAGCACCAGTCGTTTGCGGACCTGTCGATCGAGTTGCGTTGCAAGATCTTGCTGAATCTATGTGAGGCTGTGGTGGACGACCCAGCCAACACGTACGCAATCTGAACATTGTGATTGTTTTGAGCTTACACTGATCCGTTCGACTTTTTGCGATATCGAAACAGTGAATACATGCGTCAAATGGAAGATGACGATATGCGCGTGGAGCCACTAGGCAACGACCGCGCCGGAAACCTGTTTTATTTCTTCCCACAGTTCTACGAGGAGCGGCGGTTGTACAGATTAGACCCGGAAACGCATCAGTGGGCTCTTTGGGCAAAGGGGGATGGTGCGTTCCGCTCTATGCTCAAAGCAATGAAAGGGGTCCGTGGACGTAAAATTCGTGGAGAGCAAGAACTTCTGGATCATCTGGAAGTGATCGTGGAGCAGATAGAGGATGAAGACGAGGCCCGCGCCCGGCAACTAGAGAAGGCGAACCGCCTTGCCATTTTAGAGGCTATTCCGCGCAAACGTTCTCTTCGCCTTCAGGTGAAGCAGCTGGAGAAGATGGAGAAGCACCAGGAGGAACTGGAGCACCAGAAAGAACTCCCAACGGAGGATATAGCCGAAATGAAGCGCGCTGAATTGCTGCGCAAGGTTGAAAAAGACGCTGAAAAAGAGGTGCGCGACGCCGAGCGTGAAGCACGTCGTTTGCATCGCGAGCAGGTAGAGCGAGAAGAGGCCCAGGCTGAGCGCGAAAAGCGTCGTCTCCGTCGGATTGAAAAGGAAAATGAGGAGGAAAGGCTTGAGCAACTAGCTCAAGAAGGGCGTAGAAAGCAGGAAGAGGCGCGCGAGCTGCGTGCTCGCCAGCGGCATGGAGAAGAGGAGTGGGAGGATGTCGCTGAAGATGACCAGAGCTCAGCGGAGGAAGCAACACCTACTTCTGCAGCAGATACCCCCGAGCAGGTTCCAGTGCCATGAAGCGGCATGGACCAATCGATCGACGATCAGAAGATGCATTCCCTGATAACAGACAATAGAGATCACTCGGTCAACAGACCTCGGCAGTGAGGATGTCATACCGGTACATACAACAACAAAAAACATCTACTGTGGAGCATCAAGAACATCGGTCATGTTTGTAGCGAGGTTGAACAAAGGCAAAGCAGATAAAGGATGGATATGCAAAGGCACGCAGTTCATTCTAAGCAAACTTGCTGGTCGAGCTGGTCTTGCTAATATCAGCAACTATATCTGCGTTGCTGTTTTCTTCGTCAACTCCTTCACCCGACGCCACCTTGGCGTACTGAGGCAATCCGGACAAGGCTTTAGGTTCGACAGGCAGTGAGTAAATGTAGACTCCAAATCCGACAAAGCACACGGCAGCCACCGTGTACAGCGTGATCGGTTGGCCGAAAAACACTGCGCTCAGCAGCGGCAAGAAGACGAGCTCCAAGGCGCTGGCAATAGCTTTGCGGATCGAGTCCAGCTGCTTGAGGAAGAGACTCGTGACGACGCCAATGAACGACATGATGAGAACCATGGGTAGTACGTAGGGAGAAAATAGCACACTGAAGTTGGCCGTGGTAAGAGCCTCTCGTGCCGTCTGGCCCGTGAGACCCAGAGCGAGCATTCCCATGGTACACACGATGGAGTCGATGTACATGAAGACGTTCTGCAGGTTCACTGGAATGGAGGCTTGTTTCTTGAGCAGAACTTCATTGTACACTCCTGCAAAGGTGCTGCTGAGCATCTGCACCATTAAAAGTCCGTAGGCCATGAAGGTAGGGCCGTCCCCATTGGCGTTTACCTGGGCCGATCCATTGGGGTCTTGAGAGCCCAACGTCTTGATGGCACAGCCTACCGTCGTGACTGCCAATGAGACCCACTGGTTCCGGTTCAGTCTCTTAGAGAACATCATCTGATGTAGCACGCCAGTGACCACGAGGCGGAATTGCAGTAGAAGGAAGTAGGTCGAGGCGTCGAACGCGCGAAGGTTGATGTAGGACAGCACATCGTAGACAACGTAGAGCCCCGACGGGATGAAGTAGAGCAACAGTAGGGCGCGTTGATCTCGCACTTGCATCATCATGAAGCGCAGCCGGTCGCCCAGCGGCTCCGTCGTCTGCGTGTCCGCCCTCAGGTACATGTAGCTGGCGATCAGCAGCTTGAGCAGCGACTGGAGCACCACGGCGCAGGCTGAATTGAAGCGCACGCTCTGGCGCTTGGCCAGCTCGTTCAGCAGCCCGTAGCTCACCCAGAGCCCCATGTACGTGACGAAGATGCCGCGCTGGGTCTTGGTCTCGAGTCCCAGTGGCGCCGACATGGTAGGAATAGATGTGGGCACGGAGAGGTTATGTTAAGAGATATTTTTTGAAAAAAAAAAGTAACCCCTAAAATTGGTCCGAACCGTTACTGTGCTTTGCACACTTGTGTTGACCTCGTATTGACCTCGTATGGGTGTGCGTACCCTTGCCAGCCAACAGACACTGCGGCCTGTTTACCCGCGAACGAATGCCTCGGGTCTGCCCTCCCCTCTCACTTGCGCTTTGAGAAGAGTGAGCTTGTTGCATGCCGCGTTCACGTCGCGGTTCCAGAAGTCGGCCACTGGATGTACAGCGCAAGACGGTCTTGTTGGAACGCAACTCCTCCGCAGCGGCGCACCAGAGTCGCGTTGGAGCGAGCGCATTGAAACAGCCAGCACACAGTTTACTTGTCCGGAACTCGTCCATCAGCATGACCGTCGCGCGCTTCCGAAGCGCTGCAACTAGGCCCACAACCGGACTGGACGGGTGACCTTTGGTGCCGCCGTGCTGGTGCCAGTCGCCGACCGCCACACACACTTGTCTGTCGACCTTGGGCACGAGGCGCTTCGCAATGGTTGCTAAGGCCTTTTGCTTTCCGACGTAGCGCAAGCCGCCACTTCCTAAACGCGTGCAAACGGCAGAAGTCCAGCAAGTAGTTGATTTCCCACCACACGTAATGTAGACGCTGTAGGTACGAGGCGTAACTTGCCGTCTTCAGGGTGGGTGCGATGGTGAGCGCCTGTGCGTATCTGGGCACTCTGCGTTTCAAGCGCTCGTGCCAGGCCTGAAACTCGTGAAACCGCGCCATGTGATGGTACTCTCTGGTACCAACTTGAGTGATTCGGCGTCCTCGACGATAATGACGATACTTCTTCCGCCGCTTGCGTCTGTCTTAGTGCTCAGCCAGCAGTTCCTCCTGCGGCGAATGCTGCGCAAGACCCCCTCCGTCACTGCTGTGCATAACGAACCAGCACCCGGATCGAATCAGCACGTCTGGGTGAAACTCGTCCGGTAGCTTGTATCGCGGGTCGTTGCGACGATCGAGTTTTGCTTTTTTCTTCTTTATACGCGTCTGCAGCTTCGGGTAGGCAGCAGGATGCATGCAGCGAAGCCATCCGTAGTGACTTGGTCCGCGAAGAGATGACAGTTTTGAAAAGAGGGTCTAGAGACCGGAAAGCAGTAGCGCTCATTGGGGCCTCGGGAAGTCTCGTCTCGAAGTCGCGAACATTGAAAGCCGTGGGCAGCAATCTCGACCGATTTCTTTGAAAGTACGACTGTGAAGTAGGGCCATGCCGCAGAAGGAGTGTTAAGAACTCTCGTGTTCGTTCTTAGGAAAATCCGCGCGCAGAGTCCATGTAATGTGCTTCCGTTTATTTTGATGCGATCTTCCACGTGCGAGTTCAACTGAGGCAGCAGCGAGAATAAACGAATTCCCTTTTCCATAGGCACCTCACGATGCCTGGATCTGCAAAATGGCGTGCATCCGCAGTAAGTGCTCACCCATGTTCCTTTTGATGAGCTTTCGGATTGCTGCTTCGGTCGGTCGATGAAGTTCTACCATCTCTTCCGACTCTGTCATTCCAAGCCACTCGCGCACTTCGTAGGACTCGGCGTGTTGAAGTGGACCCGTATAGCGATATACGCCATGGAGGATCAGGCCTCTGCGCTTGTGTTGTAGTGAATCCGAATGTACATTCGTACCCGCGCCTCAAAATGCATGGCCAAATGATTGTTACTTAACATTGGTTTCCATCATCCTTGCATGTTCAGCCAGAATTGCGGAAGGTACTCTAGCGATACGGGCCGATACGTCAGAGCACGGGCGCGTTCAGCTCGATACATCTCGAGTGTTTCTTCCAGCAACTGCCTCCTAGCTCGATCTGCCGCAACAGGGAGTCTCATTCGAAGCCCACGTTCTGGTTCTCGGCTGTGTCTGGATTGGAGAGCAACGTTGTGTCTTCGCCGAAAGACTCTTCGGATCGACGCACTTGAAGACGAAAAGTCCACCGTGAGTGGGCTGTCCACTTGCCTTGAGCTTCCGACGTACATGTAGGCTATTCGACCCATTCACATCGCCTCAAGCTTTTCGCCCGCATCTCGAAGTGATCTTTGGATAGCCTCCGCTCAAACTCCTTTACCAAGTCTGGCAAAAGTGTTGTAGAGAGCGTGGCGGTCTTGAGGCTGAGCACGAGATAGGTTGTACAGTGGATTTAGAGGAGTGCAAACAAAAATCTCAGTGTCAAGGAGACAGCAGCAACTACCGCCACCAATGCAGCCTGAAGCGAATCTGCAATCCTTTGGTCGAAGCAATATAAATAATAGTAGATCACGCGCTCAACAATGTTGCCATGGCCGTGCTTTGGATGGAGATGGCACGGTGAATCTCGTTGAAGTGAAACGCAACAGCGCCGCCGTGTTCTTGGCGCACCGAAACCGGGAAGTAATTCGCGCCACATCCAATTTGCATGGCGTTGAAAGGTCTGCGCAGCGCACTCGACAACCAGCGATTTGCACTTGAGTTCGAAAGAAACCGTAAGCACATCCATTGAGCTTTCCGGCCGATGTGATTATGAGCGCTGTGTGTTTTTTGGCTCTGGGACGCCGGAGTGGCGGATACACGCCGAGTCCATTCATGAATCCAAATGTGCCCGCCGACCAGCTGTGTATGCTTCGCCAGTGGAGCTGGTCGGGCCTCCGTGCGTTTATCACAGTAATAGCCACCCGCGCCTACAGGCGGTGTTCCTGCGCCTTTTGTATCCATCATGGAGCGTGGCGTCGTGCGGTCCTGCAAAACTTTAAAGAGCAACAACGTTATTTTAATACTGCACTGCATGCACATATCCACTGTATCCTCGTTGCGAAAGTCACCGCACTACTCGCTTTAAGCAGAGAGAGATCACCGGCGACTCGGGTTCGTCCACCGCGCTGCACGTTCCTGTAGGACGGAAGCCGCAACGTGTCAGTCCCGCGCGACCTCGAATGAGCAACGTCATAGTCTCAGCAATCCGTAAAACTTGACATCAACACGCTGGTTTCCAGAAACGGCAACACTTGGAGGCCAATAATCTTCAGATTTGCGCCGGCGACAAAAAGGTGGAAGTGTGCAACAAGGTGCAATGCAACATCGCTGCATCGACTGCAATTGCCGCAACTTGTACTTACTTGAAGCCTGCCGCAAGGACACTGCAAGTCCGCGCCCACTGTTGCCCTCTGGCAGTAGCAAGCCCAGCCACAAATTCCGCATTCCATATAAAGTTAAACCCAGTGCTGGATAGCCCTGAAGCCTACAACCCTGAACCAGCACTTCGCCAACATTCTCTTGAGCGAGTGGTGCTGGTCGCTCGGATAAACTGCAGATTCGCTGCTGTGACAACGCTTTCAGGAAAACACAGGGCAGATGGTGGACATCCATAGAATTGTGTCCCTTGAAGTACCTCCCTTACTGAACCCAAGTGTAACCCAAAAGTGTAGTCCACAGCTCTCATTCTTGAAAAAGCATTGGGGCCATCACTTGACATATCCCGATAATACATGCCCGCGCAGCAGTACGAACCGCTGGAGACGCTCGCGCCCGCGCTCTTCGGATCCGTGCAGAAGTGGCGTCACCTGCCCACCAACGAGTGCGTGGCCGTCAAGCGGATGGAGCTGCGCTTTGCGGCGCGCAAGCGCTCCAAGTCCTCCGAGCGCGCGGTGGAGGAGGACCTCTTCACGGAGATCAAGACAAACCTGCGCGTGCAGGCGCTGGGTGGACACCCGAACGTACTGCCGCTGCGCGACTGCATAATGGAAGACGAGGCCGTGCTGCTCGTGCTCAAGTTCTGCGCGAATGGCGAGCTGCTCGACGTGCTGAACGCGAAACGAGCCGCTGGCGAGCAACTCAATGCACTGCGCTACTTTGCGCAAATCCTAAGAGGCGCCGCGTTCCTCCACGCCAATGACATTGCGCACCGGGACCTGTCTCTGGAAAATGTGCTTCTGGACGAGCGCGACTGCTGCCAGATCACGGACTTCGGGCTGGCCACGCAGTGCAGCGGCAGGATGACCGTGCGACCCGTGGGCAAGCTTAGGTACATGGCGCCGGAAGTTAGTGCGGCGCTGGTGCATGAGGTAGAGCACGAGTACGAGCCGAAGGTGGCGGACGTGTGGGCGCTGGGAGTGATGCTGTACGCCATGGTGGCTGCACGGTATCCGTTCCGGGAACCGCTTCGGCGGGACGTTCGATTTAGGTTACTGGAGGACTTTGGGGTCGAGTATTTGCTAGAGAAGGACGAGGTGGACGTGAAGGGAAAGAAGGATGTGGTGGATCTACTGCGCAAGCTGCTGGTTGTTGACCCTGCTAAGCGCTCGACGCTGGCAGAGCTGCAGTTGCACGCGGCGCTGCGGGCTGTGGATGACGACGAAACGCGTCCGGCGAGCTTGACGGAACAACCCGAGGACCCCCAGCTGCAGATGAGCAATGAAGGCGGACGACAACGTGCGCGGTCCCTGGGCCGCTTCACCGGCAAGGGATCGCTTGCTTCGGTGAGCCCCGACGCACCACTATCAGAGGCAGAGAGGAACAAGCAAGCTCTTGCTGCCTCAGCCGTCAAACCAACAGCCGTGGTTGCTGCTCCTGTCTCTGGAGGCAATGGGTCCAACAACCCATGCACCAGTGGCAGGTTGCTGCGCAAGTGCTTTCCCAATGCGCGAGTGTAAGGCAGGCATACCCACGCTGTATTATCTATAAGGCGTCACACTATATAATCGCCGGGTGACCATTTTTCAACACAAACGATTGTCTCGCTTCAACATGTGGTTCAACATGTTCAAGCCCGTTGTACATTACCGGTATGTGCAATTATTCCTTCGCTATTATCGGTTGCTCGGTTGGAGATTCCACTGCACACAGCTCGCCGAAAGAAGTACTCACGGCAGGCCAGAGGGCATCGCACTTATCCTCATACTTTCCGTGTGTGATTTCCAACGCTTGCTGCAATCTGTTGATCCAGTGTTCAAGTGAGGGCACAAGACTTGCCGCTTGAGCTGCCGTAGATTTGCAAGCCTTGGCTCGAGCGCCTTCCAGCAGATGAGCGAGTTGGCCTGATTGGTAGAACACGGTGCGCTCGAAGATCTCCATATCCCGGAGTGTATCGCACAAGGTGCCTACGTACGCATCGACGAAGTCAGCAGCGGGTCCGTTCTCGAGCCAATGCGTGCGCTCGAGAGCAAAAGCAACGCTCTCCGCTGACAACAGGGACACGAGGGAGAACAGGTTGCGCCAGCGGCTCAGCATTTCCTTTTGAGGTGAAATCTGGTCTGCGGCGCCGGCGTTTTTGCCTCGCCGGCGCTTCTTGCCATTTGTAGTCTGCTCAGCCGTCTCCACTTCCTTGCGGAAATCAAGCATGAGTCGAGCAAGCCAAGCGAAAAGTGAGCTCAGAGATGTTGGCGGGGTGAAGAACTCTGATGGTTGTAGGTCACGCAGGCCATCCTTCTTGCTTAATCGTTTTGCTGACTTCTCCACCAGCAATGAAGTCTCGTCGCTTACGTTAGCACATTCGGCCATCACCGAGACCTTCGCGTACACCTCCAACAAGCGGATGAACCCAAACGAGTTAGTCTTGTATGCCTCCTCGACTTCGTCGGCATCGTACTCGAGAATGGGCTCGATGCACCTCTCCAGTGCCTCAACAATGGGCTGCAGCATTGTGTTGATACCCTTGACGGACGGCAGCTGAACAATGTACTCGATTGTGCCAAGAACCACGATGGGGCTTAGCGCAGTCTTTTTCGCCTTTGAACTCGTCGTCCCAGAGCTGAACTTGCTTTTTCTCCATTGATCAAGAAACTTTGCCAACTTTGATGCCAAGAACGGAAGCTGTTCCCACTGAACCATGCAATCAACCATTGACTCGAGCAGCTTCTTGCTGGAGTTCTCGTTCATTTTCATCAGGTTCTCCAACAGACGTTCAAGAAGGACACCTTCGGACAGATCGCCTAGGCAGCCGATGATTCTCCAAATCGAACTCAAGGCTTCCTGGTCATTTGGACGGCCTTCGCTGTAAGCAAGTAATAGCGCTTCGAGTGCCTCAACATTCAGCTGCTCGCGCAAAAATGTCTTGCACTCAGAGTACCGAGCGTCCCCCATTACCTTCACGTGTACGCTCTTCAAAAGGTTACCGATAACTTCTAACACGACAACCTGGCCGACAATGCTAAACCCCGCCTCATCGTCATCATCGTCGTCTTCATCGTCGTCATCTTCAGATTCCTGAGGCTGCTTTAATCGCCGAGACACAAAGTTTAAGGAGCATCGAAGCAAAAGTGCAGCCAATTTGCAAACTGATCCAACGGACACGTGTTCAACGACGTTCGCGTAGAACACCATCGCGGCTTCAGGATTCTTTCTCACCAGAGCAAGGCACCGAGCCACTTGTGAAGACCCACCCACGCTTTGCGGAAAATACGAATTTATGAACAGGGATACAAGCTGTTTGCACGCGAGAGGGTTGTCGCGATCCATGACCATGCGGCAAAGCAAATCGTTCACTGGGACAACATCGTAAAAATGCATGTTGCGAATGCTCTTGATTCGCACCAACAGAGCACCAAACTCAGCGCGGACTTTTTCATTGCGATCATTGATCAGTGGCGCCAGCTGCAGAACATATGATGAAGATGTGTTAGCTCAGCTCAGGCGACTATACATACGGTAGACTTACCATGGGAAGGAGCGGCTTCAAAATGGAGTGCGAGTTGTGGTTGTCCAAGATGAACTGGATGCCTTCAAATACGGCAGCACGAACGCTACTTGAGGATGCATCATTTACTAGATCCACCACCAGTTTCGAGATGAAGCACCGGATTGTCTCCGCGGGAAGTAGCTCCCAGTACACCGAAAGCACTTTAGAAACACCTTCGATGGCTGCAACTCGGAGCGCAGGGTGAGAATCACCGAGCAACTCTTCGAATGTGTCGAACTGTTTCTGGAGAGTTAAGTCCATCGTTTCATTGTTGAATGCTGGGTCACGAAGCGGGAAGTTGTCGAACAGCAAAATAGTGGCTTGACGTCGGACGGAATCATTGGGAGCCTTCACACCACGCCACAAAATGGGGCTGCAAATACGGTAGAGCATCTCGTCAACGCCAGGATGGCGCTTGTTCTCAAAGAAAATATGCAACACTGTGCGGACAGCATTATACAATGATGTGCTGCCAGCATGGACTGCATCCCGAACGTATCTCTGAATGCACTCCTCTTCAATTTTCGCTCGAAAAGCGCCCTTGCTTCCAACCCAAGCCTGTCCGCACCAATATACTTTAGAATAACCCCACAAATGACACTATCAATGTACCCTTTTCCAAGGAAAGATGACTCACCTTGAAATATATGCTGCCGTACTTGACCAGGATCGAGTTGCGTTGGTTCGGGATCTGGTTCCTAATAGTCTCGTTGATATCCTCCACGAACGGCACATGCAATGTAAACAAAAAGCTCAAGAATGGTACCGCATCTGGTGACCGAAAGAACGTGGGCTGGATGAAACACCGCAGCAGGATATCCCTCAACAATCCGCTGCTGTCGTCGTCAAAGTCTAGCAGCGGCAGAGCGTCTTTAATCGCAAACAGTCTTCGGATCGGATGTTTCTTGGAGGTGAAGCTCCCCACCGCTGGGGACTCGTAGCTCCGCACAATCAGGTACGGAAGCAGCTGCGTCACTAATGAATGTGCTCGTCCGCAAAAGTTATGTTTCCAACAAGCTTCACACAGCAGCGAAATGGCTTCCTGCGTGGCCAGCACCTGGTCGGCGTTTCCGCGAAGCCTCAGCAACTGATCGTGCAGTTCTTGTGCCACGGCAAAGAGCTCTTTCTTGTCCACGGATGCGTCCTTGATCTCCACCAGCAGCGCCGTGAAATCGGCGATCCACTCACGGGCCTTCAGTCGCCTCGCCTCCTCCTCTTCATCGTCACTTGGAGCCACAAGCTGCACTGCAGCAGGGTAGAACATATCTAGCTGTTCGCGAGGCAGCGCGCGCACTTCGTCGTCCACCTGCGTCCGGTCTTGAGCGTCTTGCTCTACTTCAGCGTCCGCCTCGTCCTCGCTCTTCTTGCGCTTGCTCTTGGCCTTGCGCTTGCTGTTGCCGGGCTTGCGATTCTGCATCTTGCGATGTGCCATGAGCTTCCCCAGCGTCGCGGCATCGCCGTCCTTGAGCGCCGCAATCGCGTCCGCCACTGACATCGCCATGGGAGTGCGGAATGGATGCGAAATTCAAAAACGAGCGCGCGGAACCTGACAGTGTCAGTATTTGCGAATGAGTGACAACGTAGTGATTGGTTGTGTCACTAAATCAGGGTGATTTGATTCCTCGAGAATTGTGACTGGTCGGAGAGATCCACACAAATTTCCCCCCAGACACTCACACGATCGTTTGGACGCCAAGCGCCGGGTTGATTGACCGAGAATGGAGACAGCAGACCTCGTAGTGGACGGCACGCGCACGTCGGGCAAGGATGTGCGCGAGCAGAACGTGACGGCGGCCGTTGCCATCGCCAATATCGTCAAGAGCTCGCTGGGGCCCGTGGGGCTGGACAAGATGCTCGTGGACGACATCGGAGACGTGACCATCACGAACGATGGCGCCACGATCCTCAAGCAGCTGGAGGTGGAGCAGCCCGCCGGCAAGGTGCTAGTGGAGCTGGCGGGGCTACAGGACCAGGAGGTGGGCGACGGCACCACGTCCGTCGTCATCATCGCCGCGGAGCTCCTCAAGGTGCGGAATAAGATACTTTTTCTGTCAACTATGCTGATTTTAGATACCGGTAGGCATTGTGTTTCTAATGTGGATTTTGTTTGTTGTGGTTGTTGTTGCTTACAGCGTGCCAACGAGTTGGTGAAAAACAAGATCCACCCGACGTCCATCATTGCTGGGTACCGACTGGCCATGCGTGAGGCCGTCAAGTACATTAAGGAGAACCTAAGTGTTCCCGTGGACACGCTTGGGCGTGAGAGCCTTGTGAACGCTGCCAAGACCAGCATGTCGTCCAAGATTCTCGGACCCGAGAGTGAGTTTTTCGCCAACCTCGTGGTGGACGCCGTGTCCTCCGTGCGCGTGGAGCAGGAAGGAGCCAAGGGCAAGGTGAAGGCCAAGTACCCTGTCAGTTCGATTAACGTGCTCAAAGCGCACGGTAAGAGTGCTCTGGAGACGCAGCTGGTAGACGGGTTCGCGCTCAACTGCACTAAGGCCTCGCAGCAGATGCCGACGTACATCAAGAATGCGAAGATTGCCCTGCTGGACTTTGATCTGCAGCGTCACCGTATGCAGATGGGCGTGCAGGTGGTGGTGAACGACCCCAACGAGCTGGAGCTCATCCGTCAACGCGAGATTGACATCACGAAGGAGAAGATCCAGAAGATGATCGACGCTGGTGCCAATGTGATTCTGACCACAAAGGGCATTGATGACCTCTGCCTCAAGTACTTCGTGGAGTCGGGCTGCATGGGTGTGCGTCGCTGTAAAAAGGAGGACCTTCAGCGTATTGCCAAGGCCACTGGTGGACAGGTTGTGCTCACGCTTGCCGACATGGAGGGCGAGGAGACGTTCGACCCCTTGACACTTGGCGAGGCCCAGGAAGTTAGCGAGGAGCGCGTCGGTGACGGTGAGCTCATCTACATCAAGGGTTGCAAGACGCGTCAGGCTACCACTGTGGTGCTGCGCGGCGCCAACGAGAACATGCTGGACGAGATGGACCGCTCAATGCACGACGCTTTTATGGTAGTCAAGCGTATGCTCGAGAGCAACCAGCTCGTTGCTGGCGGCGGTGCTGTGGAGGCCGCTTTGTCTATCTACCTCGAGAACTTTGCCACGACGCTGGGCTCCCGAGAGCAGCTGGCCATCGCTGAGTTTGCCGACGCGCTTCTGGTCATCCCGAAGACGCTGGCGGTCAACGCCGCCAAGGACGCCTCGGAGCTGGTGGCGCGCCTGCGTGCGCACCACAACACATCGCAGAGCGACGCTTCCAAGCGCGAGCTGCGTTTCTCGGGCCTGGACCTGCTGGAGGGCGCTGTGCGCGACAACCTCGAGGCTGGTGTTGTGGAGCCTGCTATCAGCAAGATCAAGAGTCTGCGATTTGCAACCGAGGCGGCCATTACCATTCTGCGGATTGATGATTTGATCAAGCTCAACCCTAAGGAAGAGCCCCAGCAGTAGGCTTCCAGCTTCCCTTTGACAGCGGGCAGGTGGTAATAGCGTTTTCTCTTTAATAACACTCATTTCCCACTAACTATCTTGCTCGTAATGCGGTGGAATGCACTATTCATTCGCTTCTTCCTGTTCTGCGGCTTCAGCTTCACGCCGGTGCTTGAGTTCCACTGCGGCCAAGCGATCCTCGTCGGTCACCGGTTCCCCGTCAAGCTGCGTAAGAGTCGGGGCCAGCAAAAGGATCGATGGTCGATAGTCTTCCACCTGGGTCACGGGATTCCCAGTCAAGTTCAACGTCGTCAGCTTCGTGAGCTGTTCGAGTTGTTGCACCGCCGCGAGGGTCTCAACCTACGAAGAGAGGGGGTAAGATTGGTCGTCTGAAGCATGAAGACGGATTCTTACATAGTTCTGCTGGAATGATAATGAAGTCAGCGATGGCAGGTTTTCAATCCCGGTAAACGTCTCAAGCTTGTTCTCATCCTGCCAAGCAGCAATTTGGTAAGTTCCTGCATGCCACGCAGCAACTGTCAAAATCCTGACTCACCAGTTGCAGCGCCTCCAGTTTTGCTGATGCATCATTGGCAAGACTACTAATGTATTCGATGGAATTGCGGGATGCCTCGAGAACAGTGAGTAGTGGGAGGTTCTGGAGCCCCACAAGGCTTGTCAATGCGTTACCTTCAGACACAAAAACACAGGTGTAGGATTTCGAAGCTATCCGGCAGTGCGTAAGATCAAAACCATCAAGTACCATTGATCTTGAGCACTGAAAGAGAGCCCGACTCAAGTCCTTGGAGGGCTGTAATCTGGTTTCCGGAGATATCTAGCGACTGCAAGCAATCCGCGTTAGTGCAGCGGGTAGTATCAACATGTCTGCTTGAAGTTACCTGCAAATACGGCTGTGGAAGTACTGGTGGGGCTGTTAAGGCATTGTCCGACAGATCCACACATACCAGATACTGGAGCTCCGACAGCGGCATGGCATCGACGATCTGGTTCTTGGATACGTTCACGTACAGCAAGTGCGAGTAGCTTTTGATCGGCTCCAGACTCACCAAACCTTTATCCTGTACATGTACAGCCAAGCGTATACACGAGGCGAACAAACATCTTAAGTACAACGCTTACGCCGACACCGCCAACGTTCACCAACGCCAATACTGCCACCGACAAGGCGAAGTAAAACTTACGATGACGTCCAGTGCCGTGAACGCGTAGCCCGAGTCATCCACAACGCGATCCACTCGGGATAACCCCTCCATGTAGACTTGTAGGTTGACTTCTTCGGCCATACTTGACGATCGCGATCTCTCGGAGTTGGTGTTTGAGTGCTAGAGGTCGCCAATCTTGGTAACGACGGCCAGCTAAAACCGTCACAGGCCTTCAACGCCAAGTTGAATTGCTTCGGTGGTGCTCAAGAGTCCGTCACAATGGCATCGAGTCGGAGACGGCAGTCGTCTACGCTGTTACCCGCCGAGGCCTTTTCAACTGATGACGACTCGGATTGTACGTCTCCGTGCAGCTTTATCTCGCCATACTCGCTGCTAATCTCCTTCTGCTGTTAGACCTGCCATGGCGGATTGCCTTCCGTGTGAAATTCCCCAGCGACAAAATCGGTCTTCGCTTCCACACCGCTCAGTTCCCGGACACTGGTAATGGAGTTTACGCCATTCGTCTCCTAGAGCTCACGAAGGCAAGCAAGCAGTTGATCAAAGTCAAAGCATACCAATGATGTGTGATACTAACGGGCTTACCGATTAGGGACCGGATGGCAGCGGACCAGCTCAGCAGTACAACAAACACCTGCAACCGGGGCAAGAGCATCTGTAAGTGTCACTAAAGGAGATCAAGCATATCGAGTGTAACTTACCGGGTTTGAACACTACAGAACGCTTCGTCCAGGACTGTATTTGACCCACATTAACGACAATCATCTGGTTGAAGTGCCTTGCGAGGAGATCATTGAGAGGTGGCTATTATTTGGTGATTATGGCAAGGGAAGTATGTTGATGAACTTGTCGGTGCTTGCGCTGTTTGCAGCTTGCAGACCACCCCACGGCCCGTGACTTTGAGGTTTGTGGACGTTGAGGCAGGCGTCGTTACGCGTCATGAGCTGCGAGACTCGTTGCGCTTGGACGGCGAGGCATTATCGGCAGCAATTGCTTTACTGCCGGGATCTGTACCGCCCTCACCACGCCGACAGCTTTCTTCACCAAAAGCGCTTGCTGGGGACCAAAACGCGTCTGCAGTGTACAAGATCATCCTCTTGGGCACTGCAGGCGTAGGCAAGAGCAGCCTCTTGGCCGTGGCAATGAATGGCGACGACGCGTACATGGTATGTCGAACAGCTTGCACATGATCGCTAGGACCTTGAAGAAATACGTATCTGACGCTGCTGCGTGACTGCAGGATCGCCGTTCACCGACGTTGGAGGCAGAGTTCGGCAGCCTCGAATTCCACGACCCAAGCGACTACACTGGCACGAAACTCATCAAGGCGCGCGTGTGGGACACAGCCGGCCAGGAGCGCTTTCGAGCTATCACTCGTTCGCACTACCGTCGTGCCGATGGTGCTTTGCTCGTGTACGATGTCAGCGACGCCGCGACTTTCGAGCGTCTTGGCGAATGGCTCCACACACTGCGTGAGACCGCTGGCGACTCGCTCACTGCTGCGATGGTGCTCGAGAACAAAGCGGACAAGATTCCACTGCCCTGCAAACCCGCCCGACCCAAAGGGTTTGCAGAGCCCGGCCGAGTGAAAGAGTTCTGCGAGAAGGAAAAGCTCCTTTTCGTCCGCACCACCGCGAAACTCAACGCTTTCGCACGGGAATGGGACGGCGCAGTGAAAGTCTTTGACGCCGTGCGGCAACTCGTGTTCAGCATCCACGAGAGCCGCACTCGACCTGCATCCTCTACTAAGCAGCAAGGCAGTAGCAAGACCGACAAGTCCGAACCAATCGTTCTGACCGACACTTTGGCCCAGAAAACCAAAAACTCGTTTGGAGACTGCGGAGGCTGCACTTCCCACTAGACGACAGTGAAGCTTTTATTATTTTCATTTACTACACTACCATTATACACACACAGGACTGGAGATGTTTGGTCGCACATACTTCTTACACCCAATGCTACGAGATAAAAACCCTGAAGGACCATAAACTTCGCTGTAGGACGGTCGTATCGTGCGCAACGACAAGGAGTCGACTGCCTCCGGGGGGTTCAGCGAGGCGCAGGCACTTCTGGTGGAGAGCTACAAGGAGCCCCCCTCCGTCCAAGGATGCATACACACAAATACGCACAGATAGATACCCAATGGCGCTCCGCCACGACTCTTTTTACAATGGCCTCAAGACCTGTGAATCCTATGGCCCGTCGCTGCATGTGGATACAATACGATGCCATATTGAATACATACAATTTGTACTGATTTACTAGGATATTATATCATGAAGGTCGAGTACTATGAGATTGGGAGTTTAGGAATATTAATTGATAGGGTGTCTAGCTATTGAGCAACAAGTACAGTATTTTGTGTGTGTACCACATAGTGCTTACGCTTGCAAGCGTCTGGTTACATGCGGAGCGGGCACCACAGGCGTCATTGCGGGCTATAGTGAGCACAAGCTGGTGTGATCAATTCCACCTCCTCCCCTCGCCCCCTCTCGCCGCCTCCTGCTCATTCCCATGCGTGGTGCACTGCTGCTGCTTCTGGAGTTGCTGGCGTCCGTCGCCTCCGCGCTCGTGATCGAGAGGTATCTGCTGCTCTTCGTTTTGGCGGCGCGCTTGTTCTCCACCCGCGTCTGTTGAATGTGCCACTAACTTGGGTTACGTTGTCGATATTGCTGCAATTTCGACAGTCCTGACTGCCGATTAATGACACATGTGTACGTAACCCTCCTCTGTCGTGTCGAAGACGAGGATATTGACGGGGTTACGCTTGTCGAAAATATAGCTCTGGCGAGTTCACCAACATCACGCTGTTGGAAGAGGGCGGACTACAGAACTACCAAGTCGTGCCAGGTACTGAACACGCTGCAAACGATGGCGTTATTTGCCACTCGAGACTTACAATTAATGCCAAAAATTGCTGTAGTGTCGCCATTCACCGCCTGCGAGCCTTTGCGCGGCCAGGACTTGACCGGCAAAGTGGCGCTCGTGCTGCGCGGAGACTGCAACTTCGTGCAGAAAGTGTGGCACGCCCAACGGGCCCACGCAGCTGCAGTGGTGGTTATGGACGACGAACTGCGCCACGAGTACGCACCCATTTATGACAGTTAGGTCAAAATGAGGGGAATTATTGACATGATGTCGTATTGCTGCAGACCGCCGTACCACATTATCATGATGAAAGACGACATGGCCAGCAGTGTGCGCATCCCGTCGATCTTTATTTCGTACGCGTCGGGGGAATGGCTGCTGGATGTCATAAGCCGCACGGCTCCGTGGAACCCGCTGCTGATCACGATCAACTCCAATGGAGAACGTGGGTGGACTGAATTTGTAGCTCTTTTAGTATTTTACTGACGCACCTGTTGTGTTTTGTGTATTGGTGACAGTGCCGCAAGCGTCGACGTCGAATCGCTTGCTGAAGCGCGTGATTGCGTACATTTTCCTTATCTCCATTGTCTGCGCGTTCTCGAGTGGACTGAGTCTGCTGTCGTCGGCGATTTTCCAGTGGGTGGGAAAGACCCGGCGAACACATGCGGCGAAGCGGTTGCCGATTGCAAAGTACGAGCGAAACATGCAGCGGACACTGCTTCAGCACCTGGTGGAAGACCAGTTCGTGCTTGATCGCATTCCTCTTGCCGAGATTGAGAACGTGTCAAATCACGAAACCCACGTCCAGGAGCACGAGGAACATGAACTTTTGTTCAGGACTGCGGAGGCGAATGCAAGCCCTCGTGAGAATGGAGACGTGGGATCCGATGATATATCTCTCGAGAAGGAAAAACAACAGTCTACGGCGCAAAACGAAGAGTTGATGAAGAAAGAAACGACATATCGAAGCTTGTCGGATTCGGAGTCAGAGACTTGCCCAATCTGCCTGGACGATTTCGAGGATGGAGCCGATGTCAAGGTACACTTCGTTTGCTTGTCGGCCTGTTGCAATGGTGTTGAAAACTAACGAAATGGTGTTTGTCATAGGTTCTGCCGTGCCAGCACTTTTTCCACGTGGGCTGCATCAACCCGTGGCTTGAGGGCCGAAGTGGACGATGCCCACTCTGCAAGCAGGACGCTATTGCCACAAGTACGTGCATGCACTGGAAACTGGTGCAGTTAATTTTGTTCGAATTTTAGCTAACGACAAGGTTATCTTTTTATCTACAGTGGCTGGTGCGTCCAAGAAAATCTTCGGATTCTCGCTACCAAGAATGGACCAAATCCTTCAACAGGAGCATGTACGTTGTCTGACGCAGCGCATTGTTTCAAGGAATCCGTTTCTTACTCGGTTTATGTGCTGCACAGTGGGTTCATACGTTCTTGCTCATGCTCCCTGCAAGTTTTATCAGCTGCCTGATTGTAAACGCCGCCGCCTCCATCATCGGCACGATGTGGCCGTAAGGGGCTTCGCCTGCTGGAACACTTCCCTGGATACGTCGTTCTGTAATCGCCAAGAGGGAAGCGACGCGGGCACACAGTATTTATCGCAAAATGCCAGTGGTGGCCTCGCTTATGTATTAAATGCACTCACGCTAAATGATCATGTTTCTGTGAGGTCTTCGTTCTTGTGCGGTCCTGCTGCTCATCAAAGGTTGGCACGTTTGTCCTTGTGATGCCTTCGCCACCAGCCGCGGACACCTTTTTCCTCGTTCCCAAGCTTCTTCTCTTTTTTCCATTGCCACCAGCGCCTCTTCTTCGGTTCGGGCTCAGGGATTGGACGTTGAGACCAACGACGTAGCTTGATGAACGCGTAACGGAGCTGAGTTCTCGTGGAAGTCATTTGGTGGAACTGATTGACGCCCAACAATTTGAAGATGGAGAGTGCAGCCTTGTACGGGTCAGCGTACGATGCAACCAGTGCGACATCATGCTGCAGGTCTGTTGGTTTCGGACCCAGCATTGAACGTCTCGACCCCGGCGCTTTTGGAATCGTGATCGATTCATACTCGGAAGTTGCACCATCTCGTCGTAAGTCAGCAAAACCTTGCTGAACAAGTGCCAGCGCGTCTTTGCCTGATAGCCGAGAGAAGTACACTGCGCTTGTGGCGCCTAGCAGCACAAGCATCGCCACGAAATGGCCTCGACTAGCAACCTGCAGGAACACGAACGCCATAACCACCTCAAACACCACCAAGCACACGAATGTGAGCTCGAGCGCCGTGTTGGCGATGTGGCCACGTCCGGGACTGTACGGCAGCACATACAACATGTTGTACTTGGTTGTGCCGAACTTGAGATAGAAGTAGAGCGCTCCAAACGGCGTAATGATAGGCGTGATGACTGTTCCGAGCAGAACAACGAGGAATACGCTAAGCACCAGTGCGTAGTCGTGTCCGTACATGAAGGCACTCGGTCGGAGAGCCTTCTGTACTTCCTCGGGCGTAATAGATCGTGAGTGAATCCACGGTTGAGCCGCCACAGTGTCAGCACACCGAGTGATGTCGACAATACCCCCGAGGAACGCACGTTGGCAGACGTAGGAGATGAAGAAGGTCCCAGATACCTTGTAGAGGAACGCCTCGATGTACGAGCGACCTCCTGTCTTCTCAATATCCGATAGTGCGAGGTACACGGCTGTCACTCCAATGCTGGGCAAGATGACGGAACTCTGCCATACGCGCAGTTAGTCTTTAGTTGTCGACAAAGCAATGATTCACGGAGGCGTACCACAACCAGATAGGTGAAACCTTTGACGAGGAAGCTTTTGACACGACGAGAATGACTGAACGATGGCTCGGACATTGTCAAGTGATACAGGAACGCGAGCAAGCACCAATTCACTGCAATCTACACACGGCACCAGTGTGAGTTACCGCAGACAGCAACAAATACAGGTCAAACACTTTCTTACCAAAAGTAGTGACGGCAGGTAGGAAGCGATCATGGTGAGGAGCACTTGGTTTCGGCGATTGAGTCCACCATACACGTCGCTGTTTGAATCTAGCTTGATGAACATGAGCACGGCAGTCGGCGTGGAGAAGAGGAGCAACAGTCCCAACGTTGCGAGCTGCCGCATCAAGAAGACAAATACGCCGCGCACCGTGTAGGGCTGATACGCGAGGCTCTGCCAGATCACATCGTCAGGCTCTGGAGCACTCTGGAGAACGACATTGTTGAGCACTGGAGCGAGTGGGCCCGAGAGTGAGCGCTCGGGCTTCCTTAAGGAAGCTAATGGTTTCTCACGGAACCCTCTGCGTGAGAAAGACTCAGCTGTGTTGATCACACGGCCGATACAGGTCTGACCACGAACGTTCCGAACGAAAGCGTTGCGAGTCGCAGTGGAGTCGAAGATCACGAAAGCCGCGCCCATACATTTGCGCTTCCCAAACTCTTCAAGTGCGTCTTCGGGGAAGAAGTCTAGTTCCTCCCGCAATGCGAAGACTTGTCGGGCCGCAGTCCTGTCATACGCCTCGACTGAGTTTTCGTCCACCAGACTTTCGTACAGGGTTTCAAATTGGCTGTCGGATCTGCTGCCACGTTTGATTTTCACCGCTTTGGGGCTGTGCTGCGGACAGCAACACGTACAACAATAGCAGCAGCACTCCGTCACTGTTTCGTGACGAAGAATGTAGCGACCAGGTTTGCAGCGCAAATGCCACCAGACCACCTCTAGCGGCTCCGGAACCGTCACGGCCCCGGGGCAGCAGAGAAGATGGCACGATAGCGTGCCGGTCTCGTAAGCCTCATCGAATGCAAGAATTCGGCTCAACTTTTCCGAAAGCTCTTGTCGTCGCTGGAGCAGAGCGTGGATCGCACGCAGGTCTCGTAGTACCGTGATTTCATGTACTGAGCCCTCGCTAGGCATCGCACTGCGCAGAATCTCAAGAAGAGAGCTGTGGGTAGTGTCCAGGGGCAGTCCATGTTGGATGAAAATACTTCGCGCTCCCACAATGTGCTTCGTACGTCTACGCAGCGCAGAGGCGACCTCGTGCTGCCGCCTCAGAAGACTCAGCACAGCAAAAGCTACGAGGTAGCAGTAGGCCACGTGAACCCAGTACCAATTGCTATGCAGCGGCACATTGCTGAATGTCGTTTCCTGGTACGTATCACCTCCCTTTTGCTTGCGAGTGCTACCCGGCCAGTAGTTCTGCACAGACCCCGTAAGTACCCCACTTTACATATCCCAAGCAAAAATATAGCTAAACTTACCACTGGTAGCATCACTGCGAGGCTGAAAAAGCTGAGAATAGCGAACAAGTGGCCGCAGTCTCGGTAGAAGGTCACGACAAGCGCTGCAGGGATACCACAAGCAGAGCTCACGTAGTCGCCACTGCAAGGGATGTCCCAGAAGCGCTTCATCCGTTCTTTAAGAGTAGTTCCGTGGAGCTCGCTGTATTTCGCTGCAAACGCGTCCGGTGACATATCGTCATAGTTTCCTCGCTCAAAGAGAGCTTCGTGGTGCCCGCTCCAGATGGGCAGATCCATTTGGTGAACCCGTCTCCACGCGAAGAACGCCATGCCGCCAACGAAGATGATACTGTTGAACAGCAATTGGATCCAAATGCCTTGCCAGCCTTCTTCCAGCCCCGCAGCGATCGAGACCACGGATCGTTCTGCACTAAGGCGGTAATAGTCGGCCACCTTAGTCCCCGAGAGCGTGTAGGTGAGGTAAAACCTCCCTGCAGCGCGGCCAAACAACGTGAACGTGTGCTTCTGCTTCTGACTTGCCGTCGCATTGGTAGCAGGCATGAACACGAGTGTCCTCGGCGCCACCAGTGAATCCATTTGTGTGCTATTCCCGTCGGCCAACGTGAGATCCAGAAACATCGGAGGTGCATCGGGAGGCACCCACGTGTCCACCTTGAGCTCCACGCTGCCGCCCAGCGTCACCGACGTGACACCTGACGGCACGTTCACCACATGAACATCGCCATCCCCTCGAACCACCGCCCACAAGGCCACGATGGCGAATAGTAGCCGCGATAGTCGGGCCATTCCAAGTAACCCCCCCAGCTCAGAACTGATTGTCATGAGATATCTGGATCTTATCCACCAAGAGACACTTGAGATATTGGAGACTGTTCATGATTTTCGGAAACGTCCGGCTGCCATTCGTTGACTGACAGGGTTTGAGGTTTTAATGCCACTGCCAGGCTCAATGGCACTCATGGAAAAGTGAAAGCGGCAGATTTTGTCCTCCATTGGAGCTCCTGTTCTTCACGCTGGACATCCAAACTCGCCCCCACGTCATTATTCCATTCCTGACGGAAATTACGACATTTTAGTTCACGATCTATGAAACATCATCAGAAGTAAAGCACTTACACGCAGAAGGAATTCTTCCCGGCTTGCATCCCGAAGACTAGCGTATAGCTCTTCCAATAATGGTGGAAAATCTTCCTGGAAGCGACGAAACTCTTCTTCACGAGTTGTGATCTGTGCGAGATGAGTCTCATCGCGACCTGTTTCAAGTGGGCAGCGTGCACCAATTCAGCAACTGCCAACACTTCGAGGCAATTTGCTACCGTCACGCAAATGGCATGCTCGCAAAGCCGCTTCATGCGCTCTAATTCGTATTTGTCCGCGGCCACGAGATCTTTTAGCAGCTGGTCGCGGCTAAATGGTCGTTCACTGCACCTTCAGTACGCTCAGCCTCTTGTTCCACCCCATCACTATCGCCTTTTGCCATCGTCCCGATTCAATGTTGGTAGCACAACCTGGTCGTAGTAAATGAAGCGAAGGACTCGCACGATTCCAGCGTAGGCGTCTTCCACATTGACTACTGCCATCGCATTGCTAACCTGGGCCTTGGTGGTGCGATGCGTCGATGATCGTCGGAACGCTAATACAGCTCTGAAATATTCACTTCTCGCAACCAGCATGCACCGATGCACAGGTATATTGCGTCCTTCCGCTGCTCCTCTAAAATGAGTTCACGCAGTACAGGACTTCGTTGTGCGAGAAGAAGTTTGTGTGGTGGTATACGCTGCCCCGAGACAATCAATACGAGATCAGCGCCTGCAATCGCGCTTGTTTCGCCCACTTTGCCACGCCTGATTGATTCATGGTACAGCTTGTTCATCGATCGAGCAAGGAAACTTCCTGAAGTGAGAGCGATCGTCTGGCGGCCACCACATATCACGTGCTCCACACTGTGTGTTCCTAGCTCGGCAATGGCTTGGTTGTCCATCACTCCCTCTGCTCTTTGCCCAGCATTTACAAGCTTCGGGAGGCTGGAAAGAACCAGACGATTAGCCTCGCCACTTCTAGCGGCATCGCTAATGTAGTCTTCTCCCCACATGTAGAGATCTCCAGTGTTCGAGATCGCGGCTGCGTGCTTTACTCCAGCGCTGATACGGCAAATACGGATATCGGGAGTAGAGAAGCAAGGAATCATTTGCGGTGTCATCCACTTGAGGCACGGCAACGTAGGACACGACCCATAAGGCTTTTTACGCTGCGAAAGAAGTCGTTGGTGGCGCGGGAGTATCGTCTCGGCTAGCAATACATTTTTCTGACTGCCGTAGAGACCGTGACCGAGCACTGCGCCTCCACCGGAATCCCAAGTCCACATCTGTCCATCACCCGACAGGGCCATGCTCCAGTTCTCGCCAGCTACATCGTCACGCCACTGCTTTTCTTCGCTCGCTTTGAATACCACAGTAGGGCTAAGCGTATCGCTGGCATCACCTCGGCCTTGCTGCCCATTATTTCCTCGACCCCGCGTGACCAATCCCCCCGCTCTAGTCAATCCGACGCAGTGTGCATCTCCAAAGTGGCTGTTTCCGCACGCCGTGTCTACGAGAGGTTCGAGCGATGATCGGAATTCTTCCGAGTCCCAAACGCCCGTCGCTCCACTTCCCCCAAGAAAAGGCTTGGCCGTCACGAGTCAGTGCTACGCAAAACCCACTTCCACATGAAACGGAGTGAGCCGAAGTCGTCAATGGCATACTAGTCGCAGCATCACCGAGATTCGTTTCAACTCGTGGCAAATCGATGCGCTGAGGTGTCGACGAACTCCGCAAGTTTCCTGTCCCAAGTGCAATACCCACACCCCATGTGAAAAGTCCTCCGTCCTGGCTGACTGCAGCAGAATGTGCGCCAACCAGTTGATCTCCGCCGCAGGAGATATCTTGCACAACAATGAGATTGTCGAAGAAGTAGTCGACTAAAGTAGGTTGCCCAATGTACCCCTGCAATTCGTGTCCGAGTCCCAGAGCACCATCCACCGTGTGTCCGTAAGCGAATACCAGTCCCATATCGTTCAGGAAGAGGGTGTGAAAGCGACTGCAAGCCGCTTGGACGATCCGATTCCTCGGAAATGGCTGTAAAATCAGAACAGCAGCAAGTGGTCAGTTAGCTAGATAGCACAAAATGCTAGTGCTAAAGAATCACCTTACTGTTTCAATCTGGACCTTCCTGAACGTTCCAGTCGTCGTTTTCTCATGCTCTGGGTGCACGAAGTTCTTGTCCTCCAAAATCGGGTTATCGTCATGAGAGCCCCACTCCACAACCGAAAGAATCTCCGGTAATTCTGCCGTCAATGAAAGTGTACGCGTACCAGCTGCATCCTTAGTTCGGGTATCAGAACTCGGACTCGTTCGACCTTTAGGCTTATCTTCGTTGCGACTGCTTGATATTTTAACATCAGCTCCTGCCTCCGTTATTGCGAGAGAAATTGCGATCGAGACTTGGAACGCGTCTCTAGCAGACGAGCGAAGGTAGTCCGTTTTAGGCAAAAATACCGTACAACGTGTGCATAATGACACACTAGTGTATCCGGTTCTTGAGCTGGCGAATCTTCAGTTTGTTTATTCACTCGGGATCACAGACTAAATCAACAGTCCCCACTGATTGTCTTGTTGGGTCCCCTGCACGAACGTCTGCCAGAAACAACACCAAATTCCTTATCCCACCCACCTCAAACTGTAAAACCAAAACACAGTTACAAGCGTACCTCACAGACTCGGTTACCTTGAGCCCAGTAAACGGCCTCACGTTGGTAAGGAAAGTAGCTGCTGATTGCGCCAAGAAGGC
>AWVV02008983.1:0-29259 GCA_000500205.2 Phytophthora lateralis | reverse complement strand
ACGGACGGCAACGTGAATCTCATTCCCGCTGGTATTAACTACGTCAAGCTTGAGATGTTCCCCGATGGCGGTATCAGCCGTCTTCGGTTGATCGGTCACAAGAAGGACGATACTGCACGGCTGTAATTGGCGAGATGGAGCGGTAAGTTGCTCTCGCTGGCGATCAGTACGAATCTTCAGCTCCCATAGTTTGCGCCTGAGTGCGGTCTCTCTCGTCTTCACAGCGGTACAAAACTTTCCGTGGCGGTCGAAAGTAGATGCCTTCTCTACAACCAGTTCGTTCACACAACAAAACGAAGGTCAATCAATACGCATATACCCATAGTTTATGCCTTCCTTGGGTTTCTTAAAGCTGCGTACCTCAAGAGATGCGATATGGGAAGGTTACGAATTCGAGCCAGGTGCGTGTTTGCCGAGGCACGGAGTGTCGCCGCAGCATCGTTGGCACGGTTTGTAGCCGCCACTCGGGTGCGAGTTGAATTCCCTGAAATCGATTGTGGCTTCGAATTCAAACAGCTTTTCGCTCGGGCTGCAAACAGTTTGTGTACTGCTTCGCTAGAGGTGAACAGCTCGACATTGGGACGGCGATGGCCGTGTGCTATCGCAACTTTCAGTGGCTGCTTCCCCTTCGGCGCCTTGCCTGGGTGCGCTTTGCTTGAATTCTTGACATCGAATTCTTTGCTGGCTGCATTAATCTCGTCTAGTTCGTGCAAAATAGTGCTTTGGAACACCTGCGTAGAGATATGCCCGTTGCCAAAAGTGTCGAATCGATAGAGGAGACGGCAACAGTCCGATGCTGGAAGAGGTTTTAGCCCTAGAATGTTGTGAAAACTTCTAAGGTTTTCGACAAAATCTGGCCACGGTGCCATGGGCGAATCCCCATCGTTGCTAGTTCCACAGTAGCCTGCCTCATTGTTGTGATGAACTCGATCAGCATCTCCTTCATCTAGCCCAAAGCTTTGTACCAACGCAAAAACGACCATTTCACGTCTTAAATTTGCTTGTTCTCGGACTCGATGAACGTATTGTTTCCAGAAGAACTAATCAAAAAATAAAAAAAAAAATTGTTAGAAGGTTACGACAACGGCGCGAGTAGATATGTTACCTGATGAAATGGGTCTACTAGAAACGTGCGAAGTGTGCAAAATGTAATACCCGCGCTGTCGGACGACAGGACTTGGATACCTCGAAAAAGCGCGAACCATTCTTGCTTGAGCACAACAACTACTTCATCGAAGCCTAAAGCTGTGGAGTGGGTTATCAATTCACGCAGGTGAATGCCACTATTCACACTTGCAATACTGTTCCTAGAGCAACCATCGAATTGCTGCGACCCAGGGTCTATGGGCGTCGCTAAACGGAAAAAGATTTCCTCGATCTTCTTTCCCTCAGTAGCTTGCCACAGAAAGTCACTGAGCTGTGATTTTAGTCGAGTGATGCGGCCACATTGTGCAGTCTCAGGGAAGTCGTGACTTTCGTGTCCATACCGTTTAACTCGAAGGTCATTTGACTGTACTGTGTAGAATAGATCGCCATTAGTCCGTCGCCATGACACAATTGAGTCATGTACGCCCATTATGTTAGGATTGACTGGAGCTAAAGCTTGTCGGACAGTGTGCTGTTGGGGGTGATACACGCTGCCTAGGAATTCAAAAGGGGTTTGCTGAACAGACAAACCGGTAGCAGCGGCTTTCAAACGAGCTTTCTCGTAGTCGATCGGGGCAGTCTTTGGGCTCTCTTTGGAGCTAAGGGTTGGCTTCTCCAACCATGTCGCAATTCGAAACGCTACTTTTGGTGCCATTAGCTGGGCCCATGCTGGAAGAATAGAGTTGAGATCCGGTGAGTTCTCACTCCGAATAGATGGCTGCTCCAAATTACCTAAGACTGGGGCGGTATCGACGTAGGGGTTCCATAGGATAAAAGGGAATTGTGGGTGGTGCAGTAGCTCGCGTTGTGCATCATTCTCGCGATCAAAATCAAACGGAAGCTCGTTACACTCTACATCATATGTAGTTGTCCAAGGAGAGCAAACTACTGTATCTCTGAGTGCTGGGTGTTCTAGTATTGAAGACAGAAAGTAGGAAAACTGTGCAGGTGGTGGAGCTTTCGCCAAAGCAGACTGGTACTTGGACCAGACGATGTCGTGATTCTCTGTAATAATTTGGTGTCGTTCTTGATGGGCTAGACAGCAGCTTACAATCAATACGGGAGAGCGATCGTAATTATCATCTTCAGAATGCTGATTCGTGTCGTAAACGAAGTACTCCCCTGGTGATGGAAATCGTAATTGCACCACACCAAGAGTTTGGCCACGTGACTCACCATCGCCGTTAATCACATCGAGGTGAGTTAGTCCATACTGCCACTGATTATCGCGGAATTCCACTTGAATAGCGGGATTCAAATCGTGTGTTGTAGACTCAATCAGCACAATTACATTATCTTCAGTGTGCACACGAATACGTTTCGATTGCAGCTTGTACCAGTTCGTATCTACCCGCTCTTGACTTTCAATCACGTTCCCTTCGACGTGTATACCTAAAATGTTAATCGCGTTGTCTTGGCCTCCGCTTTCATCATGTGCCGTCGCAATATTCTCGGCCTCTTGAGGAGCTATGTCAACTTCAAATGTACCACCAATAATCTCTCCAGTAACGCTTCCAAGTGAAACAATAGTCATTCCGATCGACTGAGCAAGAAGAATTATATCAACCGATGGATTCGCTTGGACACTTTTGTCTAGGTTGTTTCGTGACACAGATAAAATTGACACATGTGCTTGATCATTATTCACCTGTTTGTCCGAAGTCAATGCAGAACCATCACGTTGCGGGGTTAGCGTAAATAACTGTTTATCTATGCCATCGCTTGTCGGTAAAGTCTTAATTGCAGCTGCCGCAGTTTTGGTGATCGCCTGGGCTCGAACACAAATTTGCGCGCCTACACCAATTTGTAAACAAGGCAATCCCTCTTCAATTCCTTGATGAGACGCTCCATTGGCATTAATTTCGTTGACAATCCAACCAAGTGTTCTTTCTTGCTCTGACCTACCAACACTAGAAGTACGAAACAGCCACATGGAGCTTCCCAACCCCATAGAACAACTCGCAAATGTGCTCTGCTCGACTCCGAAGGAGAATATTTCCACAGGCAGCAGTGCACAGGTGCCTGCTGATCCTACACCCCATTTGAAAGCGCGTTCTATCGAGACACGCGTAGTTTTTAAGCGTCGAAGTAGCAGGAGAGCGGATGTGTTCCCTCCGCACCGAACTTCTGCCTGTAGATCAAGAGATGCCAATCCAAGCTCTACGGGACGTGGCACTGCAACAAGCACAGGCTGGAAATATTCACAAAATTTACTTTTGGCCCCACACGCGCCAGAAGCATTGCTTCCCCATGCATACACTTCGCCGCTTTTTGACACTGCTACAGTGTGGTTCCAACCACAGGATATAGCGGTAATGCTATAATTTGTTTCTTGACGAAAGAAATCGACTTGTGAAGGGTGCTCACAGTCCACATTAGAGGTCGTCGGACCAAGGCCAAGTTGACCCGAGCGTCCATACCCCCAGGTGAAAACACATCCACTTTCGGACAATAGCACTACGTGCTCAAGGCCAGCTGCAACATCGACCAGCCGAGTATTTTCTTTCAGCAACGGAAATTTTACTGGTACACCCTGACGCACAAACTGCGCGTCTTTTTCCCCAGACGGCAACAACCCCCAATGCCAAAGTGTCGACGAACCTCGACTGAGCAAGTACGTTGAAAACACTCCACAGCGTAAAATTAATGAATGGTTTTCGCCCGAGTTCTGCAAGAGCATTTGAAGCTCCGGGGATGTTGTAACTGGTGTCATGGTTGCCGTAGTCTGGATCTCTCCAAGTCCAAGCTGCCCATACTCTCCGAGCCCCCATGCGAAAAGTCCACGTTTCTTCTCATCTGCATCTCCAACTTCACCTAGCACCACACAGTGGGTAGCCCCGCAAGCGACCTGCAGGACTTGGACTTTCTCCGTCATTGGGAGTTCGAGCGGGCAGCAGGTCGAATCACAAACGTGCCCCGCTTGCCGTTCTCGCTCTCGCATTGGTAATCGTTTGAATTGAGTTCCGACCGCATGAGCGCGACTGCGTTGTCGTCCTTGAGATAGCAAAAACTTTTCGTACGAGAGTCGGCGAGGCCTCTCTCCACACTGCAACAAGCTCCCAGTAGAAGTCAAATAAACTGCAAAATCCCTTGTAGCCGCCATGTCAGCAATCTCGACACCGTCTTCCCGCATCAAGTTGGTGGCCACCGCCCATTTCCACGCTACATGGTTTTTCCGGGCCACGAGCTCGCATCGAAGTGCCATATTTTCATCAAAAGGAGTCTAATGCCGTCGTTTCACTTCAAACCTATTGTTTGGCATTCCCAAAATTGTATGCGGTTCAGTAGGGTTGCGATCATCTTCCTGACTATTTGCAGAGATGTCGGGCGTCGAGTCCCTAGGCGATGGCGACGTGCGCGAGCGGCTGCTGCCCGCGCGGACGCGTCAACCGTCGCAGGATGAGGAGGAGGAGCGCGACGCCTTCACGCACGAGGAGCTTCTGCATTCCATTGGCTCCTTCTCCGCTGTGGTGTGGCCCGTGGCGCTCACCATGCTGCTCGCCAGGTGCCCAAAAGCTCGTTTTACATTTTTTGGAAGAAATAAAACATTAAACTGACGGAGAATTCATTGTTGCAATGATAGTTTTGTGTCGCTGAATGTTGTGGATCCAGTGTCAGCCAAGGCGCTCGCGGAGTACGTGAACAAGCTGATTGGGAGGGTACATTCTGAGTCTGACAATATACCGTAATGCTGCAGAGCCTACTTGGTGTATGGGCCGGATACGGATAAGGGAGCGTCGACCGGTACTAAAGTGACTGATGCATTGGTAAACGCCCTGGCCATTGTGTCGTTCTTCCTGGTGGCGACGTTCGTGATTGTATGCTGCTACAAATTCAACTTCAACAGGGTGAGGCTGCACAAGATCCTTGCGTTGGGACTGTGTCGACGGTTAACTAATGCTGCTGTTTTTGTGTGGCACTACAGATGTTGATCGGGTACATGATGTTTTCGTCGGCGATGCTGCTCGGCATGTTGGGTGGCAATATGCTGGTTATTGTGATTGCCAAGATGCAGATCCCCGTCGATGTGTTCACGATGCTATTTGCCATGTACAACTTCTCAGTAATTGGCGTGTTGTCCATCTTTTACCAGAAAGGCACGCCGATGTGGCTAACGCAGGCGTACTTGGTGGCTACGTCGGTGATCATGGCTTGGCAGTTGGGGCAGTTTCCAGAGTGGAGCACTTGGGCGTTGGTGATTGTACTCGCGTTCTATGATTTGTGCGCGGTTCTTACACCGTGTGGACCGCTGAAATGGCTCGTGAATCTCGTGCAGCAGGAGGGGCGTCCGTTGCCTGGTAAGGATCATGAGAGACTCGGCACATGCTCGCATTCCTTTTCCTAACTGAGGACTGGGTGTTCGAATTTGCAGGTCTTCTTTACGAAGCAGAAATTCGCCGTGACCATTCAGGTAGCGCAGCTACACCCGTGCACGAGAATGTGTATTACCAATGCGAGTCGGAAATCCCTCTACGTCTTGGTTCGCCCCGAGATGCACCAGCAGCCCCCACATCTTGCACACTTGCGTCTCTGACACCTCGTCAAGCACAGCTACGCATTCGGCTGATTGATTTCTACACGAAGCACAACCCGTCAGCAATTTCCCGTGTGGACAAAATTGTAGAACGATATCATGATCGGGAAGCTGAGCTGTGGCACGATCTGTCCCAGAAGTACATCACTGATGAAGGAGGTACAGTCGTGTGAAAAATTTAGTTGTAGCATATAGCATTTTGGTTGACGTGCTGCTATGTATTATGAACCGCAGAGGTGGATGAGACGATCAAGCTGGGACTAGGAGATTTCGTCTTTTACAGCGTGTTAGTGTCTCGAGCAGCCAAATACGACTTTTCGGCGATGATCGGATGTTTGGTGTCGGTCCTCATGGTATGAGATTCTTTCTCGAACTGAATATGGTAACGGTGTGTGCTTACCAATTTGCATTTCGTTATTTCAGGGTCTGGGGGGTACATTGTTTCTACTCGGGATGTACCAGAAGGCACTTCCTGCCCTGCCGATTTCTATTCTGCTGGCAGTCTTGATGTACTTTTGGCTCCGAGTGGTGTTCGTGGACTACGTGAGCAGTGCACTAAATATCGGCGTACCCCTATAGCACGTCAGATAGTTGCGAGCGCCATAGCGGCTTCATTGAAACAAAGCTTTTATAGAAAGTTTCCTTGTTGGATGCTGTCTTGAAGAAATGAGGTCAAGAACGTAAATCCCAAGAAGTGAAGAGCTTCAAGCTCGATTTTCCACGGCAGCGAGTCTCCCAGCCACATGTCGACTTCATTCTTGTATCGTTCGTTGGCCTGCACCACCGAATACAGGTCAAACAATGGATGCGGAACCGTAAAACCATCCTTTCTTGTTACCTGGATAAAGCTTGTTCGCATGAGGGAGTCTGCTACCGCAATGTCTTTCCGAGTCAGTGCCTTAAGAGATGAATGCGGCAAGCCCAAGCTCGCGACTTGAGATGGACGAAGTCCAATCCACTTGATGTCAACGGCTGCGAACACAAGTAAATACTTCGAAGTGAAACGAGATACTTCAATGCCAAGCGTACTGTATGGTAGGGACTCCAGTGGCATCCGAGCGGACCCCAGCTTGTATGTGAGCTACAAAACGAATGTGTAAGGGCATACTCCAATTATTGTCGTGTGCATCTCCTCTTACCATGATAGACAGACCGAAGGGGTTGCAGTCACACAGACCAAGGACTGGAATTCCGAGAGCATGACTCAGCAGGCCCACGAACATTCTGGCCGCAACGAGTTCAGTGTGAATAGTTGTAGAGAATGGCCAGCTACGTCCTGAAAAGCATACCTAGTTGCTAGATCTGGAAATCCACGGCCGGTGATCAAGATACTTGGGACCTTCTCGAAAAACTTATCCTCTCTGGCATGGTGGCACACTCAGTAATAACCAAATAGTGATAAACCCAACATTTTGACACGTACCTCAGTCGATTAAAAATTCCTTCAGTAAAAGTGCACGTCAGCAAAGAATCATTTATCTTGCATCGTTTTCACCTACCGTCCTTTTCGACCACGACGATGAATTTTGCATTGCTGTGCCTGGAAAACAGGTTAATAAAATGAGTGCTGCGATCTAATAGCAAAGACCAAGTAGTGTGCTGCATACACATCACTAGGCTTCAGCTGCAAGAGTTCTTGTGTGATAGAGACCTCTTCTCCACTTCCAAAATGCCTCCACTGACCATCTTTCTACGGGTCCAAGTGTTCATAGGGTAAGGCTGCCAGTACTCAGCCTCAGGCATCAGCGATAACTACCGAAATGTTTAAATCACCCGTGAAGCAGCCTTTTGTCGCACCGACAATGTTCATGCATCCTCTTGGGACACCCAGAATGCTTCCAGCGTCTACAAATGTTGGCATACAAACGTTAGAAAGAAATGCCGGTAGCGAATGCCGGCATTTGAAAAATGCCAACCTAGGATCGCTTCGTCAGCTTCGCTTTGGCCTTTGAAGAATGGATGCAGGTAGTAAACATCCCGCTGTAACACATTCGAGCAGTTGAATAATAACCTAGGCAAGATGCCAATTAATGGAAATCAAAGCGACAAACCTGGGTTGCTGTTTTGTTTTCTGTAAGCAGAGCGTGTGCTGTCTGCAAGATGAGCCAGATTCCAGTGTATCTCCTGCCTGCCTGTCGATTCTGTACCGTGCACCGGTTGATTAGCAACGATCCGGAGCAATCAACAAAGACGTCATTCACTATCATACCAACCTGACCCAGCGTTTATCGTTCCCGTGCACTTGTCGCTCGTTTTCGTGGTCGTAGATCATCGCCGACGAATTGCGCTTCAACTTCACTCCCAAGTCAACAAAAATTACCTTGTTCAAAACAAATGAGATCGCTCCTTACAGCCTCGAGCTCCAGCAATTTCCCCTCCTGTACCGTATCTACGTCAGTAATCGCCGACAAATTAACCATGCGCATGTCTTGACCGCACCGATAAACTCTCCAGAAACTCCGCAGCCAGCGCCTCAATACGCCGCAAAACCTGCCCACAGCTGTGATCAGCGCCACATGCACACACTAAATACACTCAGTATTTACAGCCACCTCGTCTCGAGGGAAGGTGCTCCATCCAGTCGCCGCTGCCTCTTGCCCGCATTCTGTGGCCATGGCGGCACTTTGAAGAATGACAATCACTCCTGTGCACTTCAACTTGAACCTCTTTATAAGGATTCCGCACTCGTTTTGCATTAACAAAATCAGAAAACGCATTGTCAAAATTGGACTCTTGGTGTTTTAGATCAAGCGGGTGCCTGAGAACGAGTCGCTGTCTTGGCGCGGGGTATTGCTCTGGGCGCGCAGGAAGCACGTGCGGCCGCGCCAGAACGTGAACGACTGACACGCGGTGTGTTCGCAGCATAGCTTCTCGCACTCGTCTACACTGGCAACTTGCTGGCTTATGATGTCGTTGGTGTCGCCCCCGCTGTCCATCCAGGAGCTGGAGAAGTGCTGGAAAAAGCACTTTTTTCGCTGCCAGTCGACACCCTCGTCAGTCTTCGCGTTGCGTCGAGACACTTCGCTTCCCTCTAGCTGCAGGTCCCTAGGGGAGATGGGCGTCATGTACGGGGTGAAGAGCGCCATGGAGCCCGTGTGCACGCAAAATGGGCCCGTCAGCGAGTTGCAGTCGCCGTCGGCACCAGCGACACCGGCGTCGCTCTCCATGCTCTGCTGTGCTTTAGACGATGTATCTACTATTCCACTGTCGCTGTTGTGTGCCATAGCGCATTGCAGCCACATGAAGATGGAGAGCGCAGCGAAGACAAGCAGACGTGCCGCTACGTTGATCATGCTGATGACGATTTGACCCAAAGAGGCTCAATAGCCACGGATCGATGTGATTGGGCAAAACTAAATATGGATACAGTTTGGATCGCGGCGAAAGGTCATTGACAGTGTCTATCGAGCGGTGCCATGTCGATTGTCTACACGTTGGTGGCGCGGCAGCAGAGCGTTCTGTGCGAATACACAGACCAGAGCGGCAACTTCCCTACTGTCACGCGTGCCGTGCTCAAAAACTTAGCGCAGCACGAGCCCAGCGCGTCGGCTGCGGCCTCCAAGAGCGTGTTCCCGTACAACGAGTTCAATTTCTTCTTCCTGTACGACGACGGCATCACGTACATGTGCATGGCGGAAGAGCGCGTGCATGCAAACGTTGCGTTTATGATGTTGGCCGAGCTGCAGACGCTGTTCCTGGCAAAGTACAAGCAGCAGGCGCAGACAGCTCTGGCATACGCCATGGCGCCCTTCAATCCGACGCTGGACACGCTCATGAAGAAGTACGACAACTATAAGCTGGAGACGCCCATGTCACAGGTGCGGCAGAAGATGGAGCGAGTCAAGACGCTCATGATCGAAAACGTCAACCAGGTGCAGCTTCGTATGTTCGTTTTGCTGTGCTTTGAGTGCTTCTAACGCTTTGTTCTTTGCGGGCAGTTGATGGAGCGCGGCGAGAAGATCGAGCTGCTGGTCACACGTACAAACAAACTTCAGCAGGACGCTATGAAGTATGAAAAATCCGCCAAAAAGCTCAAGAACGCGTATTGGTGGATGAACGTCAAATACTGGATCTACTCTGCATTGGCGCTGGCTGTGCTCGCGCTGGTCGTGACGTTTATGATTTGTGGAACGGACCTGTCCAGCTGCGCTGCTCGCGTCGGGAGCAAGGCTGGAAATGGAATAGATAAAGTCGCCGCCGCTACTACTGGGGTAGCATCGACCGCCGCCAACGCAGCTGACAAAGCATCTACGGGCGTAGCAGGTGGTATATAGGTGGAAACGAATGAAATCCTGTTTTTGATCTTTTTCATTAGTGGTGAGGAGACCAATATCAAAGAATCTTGGGCCACTTTTCACCAGTAAAGTGTTTAAAGACATGCTGCTTACATGTCGCCCGAGGAGGCCGTGTCCGCAGCCGCCTTCTGCAGCAGCTCTTCCGTCTCCTTCTCACTCAGTTGGCGGTGCACGATCTTGCCTTCAGCGTTCTGCGTGACCGTCGTGAACTCCAGCTTCTCTGCGGTGGGGGAGGTCGAGTCCATGGTCTTGTTCATGACCTTCACTGAGAAGGCCAGCGCCTCTTCCACCGTCATGCCCTCCTCGTATTCGCTCTTGAGCATGCTCTTGGCGGCGCGGTTGTTAGCACCGATGGCGGTGGCCTTCCAGCCGCCGTAGTTTCCACTGGGGTCGCTGTGGTACAGCTGGAAGCCGTGGTGACGATCCCAACCAGCGTACAGGAAGGACACGCCGAAGGGGCGCTGGCCACCGAATTGCGTGTACGCCTGCTTGTAGTTGCAAATGGTCTGCACCAGCTGCTCGCAAGGCTCCTTCTCCTGGTACGCCAGCTCGTAGCGCTGCGCCGACAGACGCGCGTAGTTCACGAGGATGTTGGCGTCAGCCGTGAGACCGGCGACGGCGCAGATGAGGTGGTCGTCCAGCTTGATGGTCTTCTCGCTCGTCTTGCTGGGGGTCAGCAGCTTCGACACCGTCTTCTTCTCCGCTGTAGACAGAAAAGATCGCACTGTCATGTTCCCGCAACACATAGCAGCAAGGATGTTGATTCTACGGACCTGCTATCACGATGCCGTCCTTAGCGAGGATGCCCACGGCCGATCCGGCGTTGTTGATGGCCTCCATGGCATACTCCACCTGGAAGAGGCGGCCTAGGATCCACATGAGTAAAGTTCATAATTAATGTGATACGTTAGACACTAAAGACAGGTTGCGACGGGGGGTGGAGAAGTGAGTAGCTGTCGATGGGATGCAGGCGCACCTTCCGGGGAGAAGGTAGTTGTGCGGCCGTCGTATCGTCTCGACATGGGGATTCTCGGCGCTACTCCGTGATCTTTTGGCGAATATCTGCCTGAAAGGGGGGAGGCTTCGACGACAATCTAAAGCAATACCTAGGTTTTAGGACGGAATGGACCAATAAGAAAAGATTTCTAGATTTATTGTGTAGCCATTTGACGGCGAAGTTTGGTCGATGAGATGTCGTTGCGGAACGCGGACTCTGGCAGCGGGATGAAGAGGTGGCGGAACACGGGCGGCACGTATTTTTCCAACACGTCGTCAGCGGATATGAAGCGGTTCTCCACCTTGTTGTCGAACCGGCCAGCCACAACGAAGGAACAGTCGTTGCGCGCGATGTGGTCCAACGCCAGCACCATCTTGTGCTCGTCCATGTCGTAATACTTCTTGTCCATGATGCGAACTGCCGTGTCGGCGCCAATGACGAACGCGCAGCCAGGAAGCAACTCGGCTTTCTGCCCGAAGAGCGTAGCATTCGTGACTAGCACGGGCCACGCACCAAGCCCCGACGAGTTGTCGTGCGTAAACTGCGCAACGCGGGTCGAGATCGTTGACGATTCGATTGCACCTTTGTCTGCATTGGCCACTGCAAGCTCAAAGGCTACAGGCAACTCGACGCCCGTCCGTGCCTTGATCAGCTGCTGGGCAACCCGGGCCAGATCCACATGACCCTTGTGCAGTGGGTTGAAGGAGCCTGGCAGGATCAATCCGCGGAAGTCAAACCCTCGCGTCACTGCAGTCGTGGCGCCGTCACTTGTTTCCTCCGGCAAAAATGCAATGCTAGTGAGATGATTCAACTTGCCACTGCAAATATCATACAGCGGGTAGCTTGCACTCGCGTCTTCGTTGCTGTCAGGGGTCAATTTCACCAACGCATCGCTTCCAGATTGCGCAGATATCAATTCGCCATACAGAGCCGCGCAAGTCTCGGAATCCGCTTCAGCGGCCTTGGCCAGAAGATACACGAGCCAGCGACTCACGATATGATCTTCGTCGGTCCTCGAGCGCCCCAGCGTCTTGTCCAGTTGGAGATGGTACGTCTCGCATGTAGGTCGCAAAAATGTACTGCTAGTACTCATAGAGTGAGCTCGACACACAGACAGGAAGCACTCGTGCGGTCCTTTCTTGGGGTAATTGGTCGCCAGCCCAGCCGTGCACGCGATGCCCAGAGACGCTCGGAAGCGCTTCAAAGCGCTGGGCACCGCCGCCGCAGCTTGTGCGTCGTCCTCTTCCGCCTCCAGCCGCGTCATTTCATTCGCCTGTCTCCACGCTGCCAGCGCCATGCGCTCTGACGTTTCCGCAGAACAGAACTTGAGCTTGGAGGATGTCGAGGGCACCGTGCTCAGAAACGACTGCAGACTCGCGCGCGAGTAGGGAACTGCGAAGTGCAGCATGGTGGAGGAGCTACCCGGACGGAAGAGGCTCTCAGCCACGGTCACGCCACCTCCTGTCACCGCCGCCACCACCTTCACATGCAGCTCGCGGGCATACACAGCCGTCAGCAGGCGCTCGATCATCGCCATCATCGTCTCGACTCAGAAAATGAATGATCGCTTTGGCCTATCACATTTAGACACAATTTTTGTGCTGGCACACGCAAATATGGGCCGAGGTCCGTCGCTGACTGGGGCCGAGCGCGAGCGCATCAAGAGCATGTGGATCGCCGGCGAGAGTCTGCGAGACATCACGAAGACGCTGAAGCGCTCGTACGACACGGTGCACCGCGTATTGAAAGGTCCTCCTTCGTCAAAGCGACAGGGTGCGCCGCGGCGTCTGTCCGAGCAGCAGGTTGAGGAATTGGCTCAAGTGGCTACAGCGGAGAAGCTCACTGCAAAGCAACTGAAGGACAAGTTCGGCTACGAGTGCTCGACACGCACAATTCAGCGGGCGCTAGTGAAACATACAGGACACAAACGCCAGCACGATGAAGACGACAGCTGGAGCTCGAAGGCGGAGAATGGCTGCGCTCCGAGTCCGATAGCTACGTCTGGAGATGAAGGTGATGACGCCCACTCAAGAGTTGATGAGGAGCAGATTCAATCGCCTAGGAGTGCGGCAGTGGACGGTAATTCTGCTGTGGTTGTTGAGCAGAACTCGATGTTGATAGTTAGTGAAGAGTGTTCGAGCTCTAATTCCCCAAGAGATCGATCGAGTGGGGCGAGTGTTTCGACTTGGAGCGGTGACTCCGCAGATGCAGTGATAGCCCGACCTCCTGAGGTATTGCCGGCATCCCCAACAGGTTCAACTCGCCCGAAGGATTCTCGTCGTTTGGAGCTTGCAGACGTCATCCAGGCGCAGAACGAGTTGTTGGATGGTGTAATCGCGCAACTGGATCGGCAATCTGCCACCATGGAAGTGCTCCTTCGGCATCTACTTAATCAAGAAACACAACGTGCAGTGGATTATAACCATGAATGAACAATAAGCACACAATGAGCTGCACATGCAAATGGCTTGCAATATTCATTTCGCGACTGGCGCTGGCAGGCCTTGCAATCCAAGCTATCATCGTGACTAACCACCGTGTTCATTCCACGCCAAACTGTCGCCGTCTCTCTTTCTTTGATACTTTCCCCGGTAGTAAAGGCATTCGTGCATGACAGATGCCGTTAGCCATTCACCTCCGCCTCCTCAACCCAACCCAAGGGCCGAATGTCTACATGCCCTCCTCCTCGTCTTCATCTAGAAAGCCGCGGGAAGGCATAAAGCCGCGAGGGCTCTTGGCAGCAGCGCGCTCCGCCGGGTGCAGCATCCGCGACCTCTCATCTTCCAAGTCGTAGTCGTCGTCCATGGACTGGTCCTCCAGAGGCATGTACTCGGCCAGAATGCTGCGCACTTGGTCGCGCATGTGGCGCTGCGTACGGCGCCAATAGACAAACCCACCCGCAGCCACGATACCCACAAACGCAAGCATCACAACCACCAGTGACGTAAAGGAGTAGCCACCATTGCCCGTGATGGCAGCTGCATTCGCGAGACTGCCCACCTTCACGCAGTCCAAGAGCCCAACCGATGACTGGCTAGCGCACGAGCATACCTCAGGAGGGTCGTGGACGCCATAGCCTGCGCACACCATGCCCAAGATGCTGGTCGGGTCTACACGGCCACGAGCGTGCACTCCGTCCACGTACAACGCCGGTAAGCGCAGGAGCTGGAGTGCCGTCTGCTCCTTAAGTTCCTCCTCGAGCAGTGGGTTCACCTCATCCACGTTGACACCGTAGGGCTGCATGCATTCTTCCACCGCCTTGATATCAATGCTCAGCTCCTTCATCACTTTCTCAGCGCAAGATCGCTCGTGGAAAAGGTTCTCATCCTTTCCACAAGCTTCACCAGACGCCTTTACATACTTCCACCACTTCAAACCGACACCTGGGTCCGTCTTGCTCTCGATGTTCCAGATGCACTTACGCCGCAGGTTCTCCAGCACCACATCAGCTCCAGACGCACCCGTCGAGCGGTCGTGGAACGGGGAAGGGTCCAGCAGACAGTAGCGACCATTGTTGAGACACATGTTGCCACAGGCCGACGTGCTCGGATCGCCATTATCGTGGCAGCCCACCTTGGTGCCATTGTACGACACGAAGTGCGGCGTGAAGAAGGCGCGATCACCCAGCGCCGTGATCATCTCCTCCAAATTGGCCAGCGTCGACAAGGACTGGTCGTCCCAGGCGCTCTGCCACAGCGTCCACTCCACGCGGCCATCTGGGGACGGGATGCCCCAGTCGAACTTGACCATGACGTTGCTCACGCCCTTGCTTTGCGCGATTTCGCGCTTGATGGCGTCGCCGTCGCTCTTACGAATCAGCATGCTGGGGATCGAGATGTCTCCTCCGGACTCGTCGTCCGCCATGAACGGCAGCACCGTCTCGCAGAAGTCGTCACCCGTCTCCCGCAGACACTCCACGTCCGTGCACAGACACTTGTTGTCTGCGATGAGGACGGCGCGCGCGCCGGCGTGCTGGGCACGACGCACCTTCTCCACAAAGTGGCAGTCCCCACGGTCCAGCATGAGGGCGAAAGGTGGCTCCCAGTCGCTGTTCTTGATCTCCTCGCACCCAGACTCGCTCGTGTACACCAGCTGCGTCTGCAGCGAGCCCATCGAGTACGCCGGGTAGCCGAACAGCGCGTCCTTGTGCGCGTACCCGTCCTTCTTCATGAGCTTCTCGGGCAGCACGATCTGCAGCTTTGTGTGGTCGCTCTAGAAACACGGAGAAACTGCATCAGATACCAGGAAAAAAGAGAGAAAAGGCACGAGATCTAAGCACGGACCTCGGTAGACGGCCACTCGTCCACGTCCATGGCGCGTGCGTGCACGGAGACGGGTGTGGCGAGCGCCGCCAGCGCAGCGGTGAGCAGCAGAGTCCTCGGTACGTGCATCTTCTTGTTCCTGGTCCGCCCTAAAGTCGAGTGATGTGGGGGGAAACCTTCTTCAGGTTGAAAACGATGTCGCCCGGCCTGAGGGTAGATGAGATCTGGACTGAATTAGGAGGGATGACCTTTAATAACCCTAAATCTCTAGAAAATCCGATCTGATTCGACCAATCATGTCGCTGCATTGGATTTGACACGCACTCCTGATAAGTTGAAGTGCTGCGCAGCTAAGCTAATTTTGAAGTGCAAGTAGATAGAGCTTGGTCTGGTGCTTCATCTGGTTGAGCAGCGTCACGTGGCCCGTGCTGCCTGCTTGCTCCGCAGACATGTCCTGCACGAGCTGCTTCTCCACCGCTTCGAGCTGCGTCTTGGTGCCCTCCGCCATGAGGTCGTTGAGCGCCAGCTGGAAGAACCGCGCTTCGACAAACAGCTACGAACCAATACAATGCAAATAATCGTCAGCACTAGGTAAAGCTCATGACCCACTACACACTTACGTGGCTGCGCTTCCACTCCTTCAGCGTCGACGTGCTGGCGCTGGAGCTCTCCAAGCTGTGCATAGAGTTTTCGAGGAACTCTGCCATCGCTGCTGTCAGCGGGTCGGTGACGCTGCGGATATAGTCCCAGCACTGTGGATATTCCCCTACGCTTGTCTCAACCTCGCTGCGCAAGGTGATCAGTTGCAGAAGCACGTTGAACACGTACTGACGTGGGTCCGAGGGAATGGATGCCGAACTCACACGGTTGGAGGCTGCATCCTGCAACACCACCGGTGTTGAAAACCCCACACTGCTGGAGCGACTGGTGCGAGAGCTGTGCCTGCTACTACCACTGCTGCTGCTGCTATGAGGTTGAAATGGTTCTTCCGACGCTCCGGCACGAAGAATCCGTTGAAGCGGTCCTGCATGCGTGGACGAGTAAATGTCCATGCACTTAATCTCCACGTTCTGCACTAGATTGGAGAGGGCCCGAGTACTGGAAGTAGCCGCACGGCCGTGCTCGAGCATACTTTTATAAGCGTCTTCGTCAATATCTCCATATTTAAGCTGCGCCATCCAGCCGTCAACGACGCGAAGACATTTTTCACGCAACTCGACGCAGTTTGCTACAATTGCAAGCAAGATGCATACACGCGCACCAATTCGATTATCGTTGGTTGCAGGAGCAGGGGCTTCCACAGGAACAGGCGGAGTGATATCTGCAACAAACGATGTCACCACCTTGTCAAGAAACTCGGATAGCATGTCGCGCAAGTGCTTCTCTAAGGCCTGGACAAGCTGCGCTCGAAAGTGAAAATCAATGTCGCCACTAGCCAAACCTGTGAAAGAAGTTCCGCCGCCTTTTTGAGAGACTGTGCGGTCTGCGATGTCCAGCACATTCAGCAGTACTTGCCCAACGTCGTTCCAGATGTCCTTCCAGCGTTGTAGGACATCGGTGGCGCAAGTTGTGAAGACCAAAGGCCGGTGCAGAAGTATCTTGGACTCAGAGGACACTGTTGACGCGTTCCGGATGACATCAAATGCCAGTCGAGCCTCTATGATCACCCGCTGGACTTTTGTTCGCGGGTCGGTCGACATGATCACGGGGGCAAGCGCAGGTGGATTGGGCGTCCCAAGGGCGATTTCACTCGAAAATGAGGGAAGTACCGTCACGACCGGTTCAAAATATTCAGCGAGCAGCTCCGATCGCGCAGATGCGCACACTTTCTCCAAGTACCCGAGTGTAATCGCCGTCCGGAATTTATCGCAAAAGGACTCGTTGAGTTGTTCGATGTTAGCGTTGAGCTTCGCAGCGTTGGGGCATTTCATAAGCCATCGAAGTTGACGGAAAGCTTCTGTCAAAAGTTTGAGTCGCAATGCAGTGGGTGGCAACGCATGGCGCTCCAGCAGACTAACACACTTTGACAAAATGCCCCACGCCTGCTGCTGCACTCGCTCAGCCTCGACGGAAGTAATAGCATTGCTGGTCGCCGCCGCACTGCCCGCTGGCGTCTTGAATAGCTCGCAAATAAAGCCCCAAAGTCCACTACGGAAGCGGCCCGCGATGGCGACACATTCCTTCATGGTACCCTCACTTGATATCTGGTCAGCGTCTTTCGCGTCAATCTCCGACAACTTGCGGTCCAAATACTCGAACTGCTTCGTGAGGCAAGTAAGAATGGGCTTCTCCACCAGAGCTAGTGCTGTGAGCACATCGATCGCGCGCTTCTAGAGGATCACAACGTACAATGGCGTTTAGAACACGTTAGGTCGGAATTAGCTCATCATTCGCAACGTACTTGATCTGCCACCGATGCGGACATATCTTCGAGCCGCCTGAGCAGCTCCGCATTGGCAGTCGCCGCAATCTCATGACCGGCAGTGACCACACGCTTTAGTGGTGCTGCAAGGTTTACAATCTTGCCACTCTGGTGCTTCAGTCGCGCGTAGTCCACCGCCAGTGTGTCATAGTCTTGAATGCGCAGACTGGCCTTCATCTTGCTCGTGAGTTCCAGAATGGGCCGGAGGCGGGCCAGCACTGCGAGCGTGTGGCGAATGCGCCGCTGTTCTCTAGCGCGCTGCAGCATCAGAGCCAACGATGCATCTGCCACACGGGTCAGATTCTTCATATCCCCCACTAGCGCTTCGGACTCTTGATGGTGCGCGCTCACGTCGGAGGCCAAAGCGCGAACAGACTCATGGCAACTCAAGTACTGGTCAAAGTGCGCGCTCACGAGTGCTTTGAGCTGCGCAGTCTTGTCAGATGTGGTTTTACGCAGCTCGGTCAGCGCGGTCTGCAGCTCTGGGAAGCTCGTAGCCTGGCTTAGCACGAGGTAAGATCTTTAGTGTCAGGATACCAATCGTATAAAGTTGAGGATGCCTACCGCATGTGTGGCGGCCAGATACCGCGATGCGTTGAACAGCGGGGAGGACAGGTCGACCTCGGCCTGGTTGGTGGCCATCGAAGATGTCACCGCCGCTGCGCGCGCCTTGGCGGGGGGATCCACGCTGGGCGCCATGCTTGACGAGAAGAGGCGACGCTTCGCGGGATGGCTGCACCGTTAACACACGCTTTTCAGCCAATTAACTGTCGCGCGACAAGAGGATGGGCAAGTTGAAGTCCTGTTTCTTGCCAAATCCCAGAATGGTACATTGTACCACTCTTGTCGATCGAGCGCATCCCCTTTATATCGCTTTCTGGAGGGAGCTAGTGGCCGGTTCATTTTTGACTCGGTGGGGCTGGCCGTAACTGCAGCATTGTGTTGTGCGCGCGCTACGCTCGACAGGCCAGTCGCACTGGCACGCGACTGCGCTCACTCTGCGGCGTGCTCAATGGCTTCGCGCGGCGCCGTAGGTGCAGCCACCTCGCCTGTCCGTGCGCGACTCGCAGCGATCACGGCGCGCACGTACCGCGGTCTGTCGCCACGTTTTCGTCGGCAACGCACCGGTTCTTGCCGACGTGGATGGATTCAGCTCACATGGCTCAGTCAGACGCGGCTGCGCGTGCGTTTCCTCACTCTCGTGTTGCCGAGGGGTTTTCAATTGCGGCCACTCAAATTGAGTCTCAATCGGCGGCCTGGTCCCGGGACTCCTGGCGGCCGGCAAGTTGCAACGCAGCATTGCCAGCGAGCGAGGCTGAACAGCAAGTCGGTGTGCTTCACCAAGTCTGCTTCGTTCGAGCTGCACGTTGCAGTTATCCACTCGAAAAAAAGAAGCAAGTAAACCCTGGACTCTCCCTCTGCTGGCAAGCACTCCGCGCGCGAAACAGAAAGTGCCGTGGCCAGAGCGGCATATGGCTTTCGCTGTCAGCCGCATTGAAATGATAAGGACTGCTGCACCTGGCATTGCATCGCCAATGGTGGCGGGGGTGCTGAAGTGACGGCGCCGGCGCATTAGGTAAATTTTAACAGCTCGCCGCGAACGACTCGCTATAGTCAACTTCAGTAAAAAAAGACACTGTCACAACGCGTTTCATGATCAGTACACTGCTCAACTTTGTTTTGACGCGCTATGCTAGCAATTCATTTTTCTCATTAAATGCGAATAAACAGTTGGATATGACTAGTGCTGTCCAGATTGACCTATGCTACGCCGCAGGTTATAATATCATAGACGCGGGTTTGGCGCCCCCTCGCTCTGGTGAGACACTTCACTGTGCTGCCCAGAATGTGGCGCGCAGCCGTGCGAGTTTCCTCCTCGCCGAGCATGGCCCGAGGAAGGCCATTTGGAGTCTTGCGGGGACGAGTAAAACGACAGGCAGGCAGTGGAGCGTGGGCGGCTTCAGTTAACGGTGGAAGCGTTCGTCGACGGCGGGAGTAACTAGCGCATTTAGCAGGTGCAGGTCCGATTTGCCACTACGTACACACATTCAAAGTCCATGACGCGACGCATGGACCACTTCATGCTCGCCCGCAAACCTCAGGCGGTGGTGGTCGCCGCCCCACCGTCGCCCGCCGCCTCGGCGTCCTCCGCCTCCTCCTCCAGTCCGTGTTTCGTGTTCGAGTCGAGGCGCGAGGACCCCACGCCGGTGGACGACGACGACGACTGCAAGTTCGAGCTCAAGCTCGGCAGCGAGGTGCAGGTCCCAGTGTCCAAGAAGGCCGCTGATGTGCGCGCGAGCCCCGTGGGCGGTAGCGACTACGTGTTCGAGAAGCAGGACCTCAAGTCAGCGGACACTGGGACTGGTACGAGGTTCGCCACGGGCGCCCTCGAAACCAGGATTAAAACGCTGGCATCCTATTTAAAGTCGGTCTCGGCCGGCATTCGCCGCCGTAGTATGGCCTTCGACCGCGCACGCCTCACGCAGGCGTACTACCGGAGGTCTGTGCCGACCCCGGCGGCCTTGCGTACGAAGCTGAACGTTATCGTGTCCAGGCACAGCAGTGGAGAACACCAGACGACGCTCTCGTGGGACGACATCGATGAGGAGCAGAGCCTGAGCTTTGGTGACTTGAACGAGGTCATGGCCGCGACCCCAACCTCGAGGAAACGGGGCCACCCGAGTGACATCTTCTGTGAAACTGAGATCCGTCAGATCTGCATTCGCTGTGAGGTGCCGGACCAGTTCATTGAGCGGGTTGTTCAGATCATCAAGTCGTCATTCGGCACCCCGGAGCTGGATGTGATCGCCCTTGAGGAGTTCATGCCGGGCAACGTCGTGGTGTTCGTGGGCATGCTCATTTTCGAGAGCATCGACTGCGGCGAAGAATTCGTGGACCTAAGTGTTCTGCCGAGCTTCTTGAGGCATATTCAGGAGCGCTACGACGGCAACATGCCGTTCCACAACGCCACACACGCGGCTGACGTGATGCACACGCTGTTCATGATGCTGTGGAACACGAGTCTGGGCGAGAAGATCTCCATGCACAATCAGGTGGGGGCCCTTCTGGCAGCGGTGATGCACGACGTGGAGCACGTCGGCTTGACGAACGACTTCCTGATCAAGACGGGCCACCCCATTGCTCAGAAGTACGCTACCAAGGCCCCGATGGAGTCCAAGCACAAGGACCTTGCGCTGCAGGCGGTTGTCGACCCCAAGTTCGACATCTTGTCCAAGTTGGACCTGGCCCACCAAGAACAGGTGCTCGATGTCATTCGTGAGACCATCACAGCGACAGCTCTTATTTATCAACCCGAGCTGCTCGCCGATGTGAACAACACGACGGCCGAGGAGTGGAAGATGATTGCGGAGGAAGGCACGGTGCTACCGCAGAGCCTGCAGGTGCGCGCGCTGCGCATCGCCATGCACGTGAGCGACATCAGCCAGACTATGAAGCCGTTCGCGAACCACCAGAAGTGGGTGTTCCGCCTCAACGACGAGCACTACAAGCAGGGCGAGCTGGACGCACGCGAACAGCGGTGCGTGAGTCCGTGGTTCTGCTTCCGCGAGTCGTGGACGTACGAGCGGTTCCTGGGCAGCCAGGTGTGCTTCCTCAAGAAGCTGGCGCTCCCGGCCATTGTGGCACTTAACGGCATCCCCTGGATGGACGTGAACGAGCTCGTGAACGGCATCGAGACGAACATTGCCGAGTGGAAGAAGCAGGAGACTGCTGCGGCCCACTAGCGCTGTATTATCGGATAAGTTTGCATGTTGAAGTATGAGAGCGGTCACTGTAGTATAATGCACACTTGCAGGAATAAATCGATACGCCACACTTCAAAGCCAACCACCATGTTATCGTGCAAGTTCATACATGTGTGCTGTATCACCACCACCGCGGCCTTGACTCGACGTTTCGCTCGACTCGACATTCGAGCGACGATTGCTTCATCTGTCGAGAGCAGCTGCCTGCGACACGCCCTGCAGAAAAACAGGAGCTGGCCTATCGCTTTGGCCACGCGGCGAACAAGTCGTGCAGCACTGAAGCGCCGACATGCAAATGTAGCCATGTTACCGCCGGCTTAGACTAGTGCCACCTGTCGTCTTTCTAGTGCCACCGAACGAGTACATCGTGTTTTACACCTGCGGTGACTGGAATACATTTGATACCACAGCCTCACAATCGCGATCGACGCACCGCAAAAGCCAATCAACCGGCATCCCGCAACTTCGACCTCGACCTCCCTGCCATGCTTGCGCTTCGCCTGAACAAGCTCGCCCGCTCCGTGGCCGCCCCGGTAAGCCTCGCAGTCTCTATCTCCATTTTGCATCGCACTGCCTCCGTCGTTCTTAGTCGATGACCTCGGGAGAGGTGCGCAGACCCTGCCCGCATGCACTCATCACTAACTGACGAGTGCTTCATGACTGTCACGAACCAGCAGCACCACGCGCGCGCGCTCTCCATGCTGGAGCGCTTCACGTCTTCCCCATCGCAGGCTGAGACTGTGAGTGAAGTCTGGCGTTCCGTGGGCGCCGTGTGTTTTGACGTCGACAGCACCGTGTGCGAGGACGAGGGCATCGACGTCCTGGCCGCGCACTGCGGCGCCGGTAAGGCCGTCAAGGAATGGACCACCAAGTACGTCGGGAGGTTGAACGTTCAAGTGGTCGAGAGCTCATGGTTTAGTATGATACAGGGCTATGAACGGCAACGTTAAGTTCGAGGACGCGCTTGCGGCCCGGCTAGAAATCATCAAGCCGTCGAGGCAAGACATCCAGGATTGCTTGAAACAGCACCCGCCCAAATTCATGCCGGGTACGTTGCTTGATGAGCTGATGACTTGTCTGGTGTGACCCGATATTTGTGTTGACGTACTTATCGTTTTGCAGGCATCAAGAAGCTCTTTACGGCTCTACAGGACAACGGGATCGCGGTGTTCCTGGTGTCAGGCGGCTTCCGCCTCATGATTGAGCCCGTCGCGGAGGAAGTGGGCATCCCGCTGGTCAACATTTACGCCAACTCCATCTTTTTCGATGACGACGGAAACTACAGCGGCTTTGACGATGCCGAGCTCACGTCACGCGACGGTGGCAAGGCCAAGGCCATTGAAGTGTACGTTGTTCGCTTCGTGGGAGTTGTGCTTTTAGCTGCCACTGACAAATTGAAATGCTTTGCTCCTCTCCAGCATCAAGCGGATTCATGGCTACGAGAAGATCGCGATGGTCGGCGATGGCGTCACGGACCTTCAGGCGCGCCCGCCTGCCGACCTGTTTGTCGGATTCGGAGGTGTTGTCACTCGCGATGTCGTGAAGGAGGGAGCTGATCTGTTTGTCACGGACTTCGACCACCTGACCAAGTTGCTGCAGTAGAGGACCAATTGGAACAGCAGATCCCTAGAAATCGCCGCCACGGGCGTATGTAGATTGCAGCTACCAGTCAGGCATCCAAACCGTAGGCATTGTGAATCATGAACAAGTTACGCACATGTATGCGCTGTTTGTGTTGTCAAAAAAGCAAAAAACGCCTCGTTCGTCTAAAAGCTAGCCATGATCTATACATTAGTCTTCCATCTCAAGGTCGCCCTCGTCGTCTCCGGCCTCCTCCGCGGTCTTGCTGTTCTTGAGGTCGGCGGGCGTTTTGCGCAGCGCCTTCACCCGGCGGCTCTGCATCGAGTAAATATCCTGGTGGTCCATGTGAATACGGCCCAGCTTGTCGCCTGTGAGCTCGTCGCGCGAGATGTTCTTAATCTTCTTAGGTGCGAGACCCTTGGGCTTCTTGGTGGCCATCTTGATCAAGTCGGTCGACGCGAACTTGGTGCGACGGAACTCCAGGTCGAAGCGCGGGCCCATCTCGTCCAGCTCCACGCGCGGGTGCGACTCGTCGCCCTTCTTGAAGTCTACCGAGTACGAGCGGAAGAACACCTTCTCCTTGAAGGCCGTGCACACGACCACGTGGTCGAGTCCCTTGACGTTCACACTGGGCACAATCGTGCCGCGGAACGTGTCCAGCAGCAGGTTTTTGAGCTTCATAAAGGCCTCGACGCTCTCCCACTGGTCTCCAGTGAACACGAAGCACGGCTTGGAGCCGGGCGCCTTCTTGCTCTTGCACTTGAAGGCGCGGATGGCCTTAAAGTTGGAGAAGCCGAACTCCATGACGTCCAGGATGTGGCCGTCGAAGGTGCGGCCAAGCACGAGGTTGTTGGGTCGCTTCTTGGTGCTGCTGCCAATGAGGAAGAGGCTGGCGTCGTTCTTCTGCGTGAGGAACTCGACCTTGTTCTCGTCATCGAACACGTGGATGTCGTTCTTTTTGCCCATGAACTTGGCGAACGGCGACTTGATCATGCGCAGGTCGCGCAGCAGATCGTTCACCTCCTCGGTCGTCTTGTTGCCGCGCAGCACCAGCAGGTTCTTGGTGTTCTCCACGAGCTTAGGCTCCTTGGCCTTGATGGCGCGCTGCACATGGGCCTTGAGGCGCTTGGGCTTGGCCACGCTCGTGACCTTGCGACTTTGCTTGGCCGCCTGCTTGGACACCTTCCGGTTGGCGCGCAGGGACTGCTTGCCCGCCGTGTTCTTGATGATCTTGCCGCCGCCTGCCATCTCGCTGCCGACTGGTTATGAAGAGCAGCGGCTATTGCCCGAGCCGCTCCAGTGTTTGATTGGCCGCGTTTGATTGGTGGTGGGCGCAGATTGTATCATTAGCATTCGAAGCTACATATACAATCTAGTACTGCTACAGTAAATACAGCACCTGTTTCATTACAGCTGCGCCAGCATTTGTTTAGGAATTTATAATAGCAACTCTGGCCGTGCAACGCGCCATCAAGCTCAATGTCAAACTCACATGCTAAAGCTTGTAGGCGAACTCGTCAGGTTGTCTTTCCTTCCTTCCGATGTGACCACTTCGTTTTCTAAGTACTTCTCAAGCAGCTCATTTTTTTAATACAAAATTGGTCGCATGACCACCACAACACCTGGTGACATCAGTGTTGGCTTTTTACATGCCTTTTTACATTAATTAAGTGGAAAGCCCTGTAAAAATGTAAAAAGTCGCTTAAAAACAGGAAAATAGGTTAGATATCTCAGACCCATCACGGAGGATCGAATTGGCGACCCGACTCCGGGGTGTCGCCAAGTCGGGCCGGAGCGACTACATCTCGCCGGTAGGCTACGACACCGTCTACTCCCGGTTCGGCATTGGCACTTGTGGAACAAAATCTGCTTTCAAGGAGACTTGATGGAGGTATGCGCGTAGCTCTCCGGTGGCACCATGAACGATTCTAGAAGAACAAACGTTTTGACAGGACCAACCACGGTGCACGCCGCTAACCTCGACTACTACCTGATGTGGCCAGGCATCCGGCAACCTGGGAATCCATCTTCTGCACGTCCTCGAGTCACACGTGGCCGTCGTAAACGAGTGCAGCGACACGGTGTTTGACTCGCCGAGACAGCGTTTGTGACGACAACCCTAGCTCGGGCATGAACCCCAACCAAGGTCGTGGGGCTCCTGAGATCGATATCCTCGAGGGTGGAGGCACTGCTATCTCCTCGTCAGTACAGGTTGGACTAGGGATGCCAGAGGAATCCGACTCATTGTAGTCACTGAGTCGTCGTACTACTTCTACAGCTACAGCTATGTCTGCACCACTGAAGGCGCCAGCAACCAGAACGTGCCGACCGCGTACTACGCGGACACAAATCGTGGTACCAGAGTCTCCGTTATGCGCTAACAATCTGGGCGACGTGAAGAGCGCAGATGTCCAGAGTTTCGCGACGATCAACGCTTCATTGACTAAGAGCATTACGGGAAACGCGTGCACGATGGACTTGTGTCCCGCTTCTTACGACGTCAACAGCGATCTGACCTTCAAAGACAACAAGAACGATATTTGCTTCCCAGTACAAAATGAGTCACACGCCCACGTGTGACTCGTTCCCGATGTACATGAAGATTGATTACATTCGGCTGTACCAGGACACGTCGGAGAGCACAGGCGTGTCCATCGGCTGCGATCCGTCCTCTCACCCTACGAAGCAGTGGATTGAGGACAATATCGACGACTACACGGACACGGACAATCTGTACACAGCGGTATCGGATTTGGCTTTCTGAAAGACGGGCGACGACTGCAGTATTGACAGCACCACGGCGGTGTCGACCGGTTCGTGCGGTTCAGACGGACGGTGCACATGCTCATCGGACTCGTGGATGGGGCCTCGATGAACGGAGCCAGCCAGCTCGAGCAGCACTGACGATGAGCTGTACGGCCCTCCGATGTATGTTGCCATCCTGGTTGCCATCGCGATGGTTGCGATCACGGCGTGCATCGTGTTCTACCAGTGGCTGGACGCGTTAGCAAGGTGCGGGATCAGGAAGCAGCAGTGGAGCACTTGAGAGAGCTCACGCAAGCGGTGGTCATTCGGTCCGTCGGTGACGTTGACGTTAGAAAGGTGGTGTCACGGAGCGAAGCGAGCGTCACCAATCGTTTTCGAGTACAGCTACGACTGCACCACAGCCCATTACTACTACATGCGTGACCACAAGATGGTCTAGTCTACCGTGCCAGCAACCTGTGCGGAGTGGGGGAGAATGACATTTAGACGCTTGCATGGAAAATGCGATACAAACAAGCACCAAGCATATTCAAATTGCTACCATCTGAGTAAATTTCGCGCATGCGGTGATCCATCGGTTTTCGTGCTGCAAGAGATTTCCAACTTTCGGATTGAGTGCTCGGAATGGAAGAATCTGTGGTAGTAGCTGGACAAGACAGAGAATCAACTTCTGGATTCCGGCAATGGCTTTGCTACATTCAAGTCTTCCTCATACACACCATCAAACTTCCTGCTGGTTTACCAGCGACGCCAGGCTAGTCTTCCGTGCTCGAATTCCTGTCAGGGCTTTTTCTTGAGGAAAGTTGGAGTCATTTTCAGGAGGATAAGTTTGTCGGATTGCCGCTGGAATTGGATCTTCACAAGATCCAAGCCGTGCCGTTGTAAATGGTGAGCCATTACCAGCATTGCTGTTTGCGTCGTCTGTAGTGTCATCTTCAGCTGCGATGCTGTCGATTTGATCAACACCGCCGTCACCGGCACTTGCGTTGGACTCAGCATTTGCTCCGCTGCCATCCGCATTGTTGGTAGAACCTGTGGTGCTGTTTGGCGTGTCCAACATATTACTCCACATATCAATCGTGTCTTCGTCTCCATACTCTCCAATCTCCTCCCAGTCAAAGTGCTCCAGATATGCATCCAGGTGTTGGTCGCTGAGAGCAACGGTATCGAGTTCAGCAGTCAGTGTATCGACCGACAACCTCATCCTCAAGAAGTGTTTGACGACAACTTGCTGCTGTAGAGCAGGGAGCGGTGGGCAGATCTGATGGATCAGGTCCAGTCGCCGCAGGAGCTTGAGGCAGTGGCGCACTAGCTTCACTGTGGTCCAGACTACGAGCTGCAACACCCCCAATGTCTTGCTGCTCGGAGAACAGGACCCGCGCCAGTGGTGTTGACTGAAGTTGGTCTTGAGCATGCCGGTCAGGGGTAGCAAAAACACTTCGAGAATCACGACCAGGAGTTCGAGTGGGTGCAGGTGTCGAATTCACTGGAGTTGTACGAGCTGGAGTAGTGCGGGCTGAATTCTGTGGTGTGGCGAGGCAAGACCGTTCGCTTGGGTCTATCGTTCGCAATAATTTCTTCGAGCTCGTTGGCATTGCTTTCTCGCGGCGATTTTTTTCACGGACGTATTGACGCATGATCTGATGCTTCGTAGTCTTTTCGATGCTCATACGGTTCCACTTCGGCGTGAGTATGAGTGCAAGCTCACTAAAGAGGCGCTCACACGTTGCAGTGTTGACTGCAATTGACAGGATTGTAAGTGCAAGCACTGGCAGCTTGCTGTTTTGCTTCGACTTCCTTTCGTACTCCCAAAACTTGGGCACGGCATCTTCCTTGAAGTCGACATAGCGCGACGTTGTATAATCTCCCTCAAGCCAGCTGAACATCTCACCACGCAGGCCGCTATCATCGTCACTAACGAAGCGACGGTAGTAATACTGTGCGATTTGGCATACATCATCAAGCTCCGTGAGCGCGGTCGGAGGAAGCTAGCGTGCTTGCACCACATACTCAGGATGAAGAAAAAAGCCCAACATGAATAAAGGTTGCTCACAAGCATTCCAGCGAGCTTCCACAAGTCCAGTCAGTGAGTCGCTCATCTCAGTGCTAGCGAACCCGCGATAAATCTCCATATAGGAAATAACCACGTCAGCCACGGTGTTTTCGTCTCTCTGCAGACGAAAGGAAGCGCCGCATAGTGGGCGAACAATTTTCTCGGCAGTGTCCAGCTTCGTCCAAAACTCGTGTTTACCAAGAACACGAAGCTTGCCATTCAGTTCACTGCTGTTCCGATAAGAGAAGGTCATATCTTCCAGAGCTCCTCGTGCACGGAGAAGGGACGCGAAACAAGCCTGCATTGAATTCCACCGAGTCTCGCATAGCGTGAAAATTGCAAAACTAGATCCATAGCGCTTGTGCATTGCCTTGACTGCACGTACCAGCCATTTAGAAGTCGAAGTGTTCAAATAACTGGCAACACCTGCTGCATCTGCAGAAATCTGTTTGAAAACTGTTTTGAGGACAGCTTTGACGAGGTTGTTGATATCATGAGCGAAGCAATGCACGAACGAGATCTTTGAGTATCGAATAGCCAAAATGCGACGGGCACGGCCACATTGACCAGCATTGTCGGTCACAACAGCACCTACATTCCACTCTGACGCGAGAAGTTCCTCGATCACCACTTCCATTTGCTCAGCAATTGCAAGTCCGTCATGGCGATCCCCAGCAGGTCGCAAACCGTAAATCATTACTCGACCAAACAGGGTAACCATGCAACCCAGTACATGTAATTTTGTTATCGTTTCCCAGACATCCGAAAGAAAATTTACTCTTCCACCGCTTCGATCTTGGACCGCCCGAACATTATCTCGTTGCTCAGTTGAATGCAGCTCTGCATATTCGTTCAGAACACGACCGCCCATGATATGGCGATGGGGTACGGCGCCCGGAACTCCACAGTGAGCGTTCAAGAAGACGAGCAATCTCCTGAACGACAGTAGCTCCACATAAGAGTCCGGAAGCAAGGCTTCTGCTTGAAATTCCAACAGCAAACGCCAAAAGATTAGTAGTTCAACAGGCGTAAATGCAGGTGGCGCGATGCATTGGAGTTTGTTAGCTCCTGCATGTGTGTTCACTCCAGCATGATCGTCATTGCTCTGCAACGAGTTACAGGTTACTCGAGCGTAGTACGAGCACTTGGCCAAGTGCTTCTCCCAAGCTTCCTTCCGACCGCGAACATGGAGAGGAAAGGGAACTGCTGCCCTGTTGCTTATGTGAGCTGCGTAACAATACTTGCACACAGTCCACCACATCGATTTGTTGCATTTCTCGTTCAGCCGGTAAAAGTTTGCGCCAAGAGCACCTGGCGGACGTCCACGCTTGGACCCGTCGGCGTGTTCATCACGAAGCCCGGGCAGGAGATCCATCAGGATGCGACCGCCGCAATAGAGCAGGGGGTCGACGACGACGGCGCAGGTTCGTGCGGAGATC